>BJKM01001138.1:0-91923 GCA_015082035.1 Chaenogobius annularis
AAAACTACAAGAGATATATGAACAAAATCTGCTGAGCAAGTAGATGTTGTCAATGTACTCAATATATAATTCAAAGTTTAGGTCAATCATATTGTGCTTTTAAGTTATAGTTGTTTATTTGTTTTTATTGCCTTAAATGCATTTTCAGCCCTTCAACAGTTATTTGTGAGTTCTGACAAAAAGTACAGGAGATATCTAAACCATATTTGCAGAGTGAATAGGAATTGTCTCTCTACACAATATGTCTTTTAAAGTTTGAGTGTATCATGTTGTTTTTTTTTTGAGGTACGGCTGTTTCACTGCAGGATCACCTCATACAGCTCATGAAACGTTGATTGTGAGTTCTGAACAAAACTACAAGAGATATATGAACCAAATCTGCTGAGCAAGTAGATGTTGTCAATGTACTCAATATATAATTCAAAGTTTAGGTGTATCATATTGTGTTTTTAAGTTATAGTTGTTTATTTGTTTTTATTGCCTTAAATGCATTTTCAGCCCTTCAACAGTTATTTGTGAGTTCTGAAAAAAGTACAGGAGATATCTAAACCATATTTGCAGAGTGAATAGGACTTGTCTTTCTACACAATATGTCTTTTAAAGTTTGAGTGTATCATGTTGCGTTTTTGAGTTATGCTATTTTGTTGTTTTACTGCAGTATCAGCTCTTTACAGCTCATGAAACGTTGACTGTGGGTTCTCAAAAAAAGGATCCATTTGAACCAAATTTACTGAACAAGTAGATGTTTTCAGTGTACACAATATATAGTTTAAAGTTGAGGTCTATCAAATAGTGTTGTTAAGTTATAATTTTTTTTTTTTTTTTTTTTGCCTTATATGCATTTTCAGACTTCTAACAGTCATTTGTAAGCTCTGGAAAAAGTACAGGAGACTTTTTTATACAGGCTTAGACTTTCGAGTGAATTTGTTGGTCCTTTTGTGACTTTTTCGGCCAGGCTGCTGCAAGGTCAACCCAGAAAGGAGAGCTTTGACACAGGCTGGACTCTGGGGGTTCGGGCCAGGTCTGTTTGGCCTTTTTTTGGCCAGGTTTGTTCAAAGACTTAGCCAAGATAGGAGGACTTTGATTTACGGTAGACTGAGGGATTTTGTGTTGTCCTTTTGGCCCTTTTGGGGCAAGGTTTGTGACCAATCTTAGCCCAGAAAGGTCAATTTTGGTTCATGCTCGGCTCTGGGGGCTCTGGGGGCTCTGGGGGCTCTGGGGGCTCTGGCTCTTTTTGACCGTTTTGGCTATTTACCCAGTCTTAGTCCAGAAATGAGGGCTTTTATTAAGGCTAAACTCTGGGGGCTCTGGCTTAGCCCTTTTTTGACACGCTGGTGCATAGATTTACAGCAGATAAAGTTTTTTTTTCCAGCCTGGACTCAGGGGGCTCTGGACTGGTCAGGTTTGCCCTTTCGGTTTCGTTTCAGGAAAGGAGGAATTTGATTCAGGCTGGCTTTTTGCTGGTCCTTTACGGACTTTTGGGACTTTGGCCTGGTCCTTTTGGATCTTTTGGGGCCAGGCTTGTGAACATTGTTCAGGCTGGTGCAAAGACTTAACCCAAAAATGCAGGGCTTTGATTCAGGCTAGACTTTGGGTCTCTGGCCTGGCCCTTTTTGCCATTTTAGGGCCAAGTTGGTGCCAAGACTTATTCCGTGAATGAGGGCTTGTATTTAGGCTCGACTCTGGGGGCTCTAGCCTGTTCAGTTTGCCCTATTTGGAGTTAGGTTGGTTAGAAGACTTAGCCCAGAAAGGAGGGCATTGTTTCAGGCAGGACTCGTGGGGACAGGCTTTTGCCTGGGAGGGTTATGACTCAATCTAGACTCTGAGGCCTTGGTCGTTTGGCCGTTTTGGGGCCAGGTTGGTGCCAAGACTAAACCCAGGAAGAAGGGTTTTGATTCAGGCTAGTCCCTGGGGGCTCTGGCCTGTTCCGTTTGGCCTTTTTGGGGCCACATTGGTTTCAAGACTTGGCCAGGAAAGGAGGGCTTTGACTCAAGCGTGACTCGAGAGTGATTTGTTTTCTCCTTATGGGACTTTTTGGGCCAGGTTGGTTCAAAGAACTCGCCAAAAAAGGAGGGCTTTAATTCAGAATAGACTCTGGAGCCATGTCCCTGGTCCTTTTAGCCATTTTGGGACCAGTTTAGTGCCAAGACTTACCAAAAGAAGTAAGGCTGGACTCTTTTAGCTATTCCCTGTTGTTTTTTTGTTTTTTTTCATCTTTCAGGCCAGGTTTGTGATCATTATTAGGCAACAAATGAGAATTTTGATTCAGGATAGTCTCGGGGCTCTGGCCTGGTCCGTTTGGCCCTTTTGAGGCCAGGCTGGTGCCAAAACTTAGCCATGAAAAGAGGGCTTTGATTCAGGTTAAACACTGTGGGCTTTTGGACGGTCCTTTTTGCCCTTTTGGGGCCAGGCATGTGACCAAAAATAGCCCAGAAAAGGATTATTTAGTCAGGCTAAATTCTGGGGGCTTTTGGCAGGTCCTTTTTGGTCTTTAGGGCTGGTGCAAAGACTTAGCCCAGAAAGGTGGATAGACTCTGTCCTTGTCCTTTTGGAACGTTTTGGGGCAGGCTTTTGCTAAACCCAAATTGTCAATGGGGGCTAAGTCTTTGCACCAGCTAATCCCAAATAAGGACCAGCAAAAAGCCCCCCAGAGTTTAGCTAATTTTGATCCCATCTCTGGCCCAAAAAGGGCAAAAAATGACAGCCCAGAAGCCCTCAGATTCTAGCCTGAATCAAAGCCCTGCTTTCTGGGTTAAGTCTTTGCACCAGCCAGTCCCTAAAAGTCCCAAAAAGACGAGGCCAGAGCCCAAAGAGACCCTCCTTTCTGGGAAAAGACAAGGCACCCAAAAGGGACAAATGGACCAGGCCACAGTCCTAAGAGTCCAGCCTAAAACAATGCCCTCCTTTCTGGGCTAAGTCTTTGAACCAACCGGGCCCAAAAAAGGCTAAACGGAACAGGCCAAAGCCCCAAGAGTCCAGCCTGAATCAAAGCCCTCCTTTCTGGGTTAAGTCTTGGCACCAAGTTGACCCAGGCCAGGGAACTCAGAGTCTAGCTTGAGCCCAAACCCTCCTTTCTAGGAAAAGACTTAGCACCAGCCTGCCCCCAAAATGGCCAAAAGGACAAGGCCAGTGCCCCCAGAGTCCCACCTGAAACAAATACCTCTTTTCTGGGATAAGTCTTGGCACCAACCTGGCCCCAAACTTTCCAAAACGACCAGGCAAAAGCCCCAAAAGACAAGCCTGAATCAAAGCCCTCCTTTCCTGTCCAATTCTCGAAACCAACCTGGCCCCGAAAGGGCCAACCCGACAAGGCCAGAGCCCCCAAAGTCCTGCCTGAATAAAATACCTCCTTCCTGAGCTAATTCTTTGCACCAGCCAGTCCCCAAAAGACCCAAAAGGACCTGCCAAAAGCACTCAGAGTCTAGCCTGAATAACAACCCTGCTTTCTAGGTTAAGTCTTTGCACCAGCCTGGCCCCAAAAGGGCCAAATGGACCAGGCCAGAGGCCCGAGACTATCCTGAATCAAAATTCTCCTTTGCTGAATAATAATGATGACAGGCCTGGCCTCAAAAGATAAAACAAAAAAAAAAAACAGGAAAAAGCCCCAAGAGTCCAACCTGAATCAAAGCCTTACTTCTTTTGGTAAGTCTTGGCACTAAACTGATCACAAAATGGCTAAAAGGACAAGGGACATGGCTCCAGAGTCTATTCTGAATCAAAGCCCTCCATTTTGGGGTAGGTCTTTGAACCAACCTGGCACAAAAAGTCCCAAAAGGACAATACAAATCGCTCTCGAGCCAAGCCTGAGTCAAAGCCCTCCTTTCCTGGCCAAGTCTTGAAACCAATGTGGCCCAAAAAAGGTGGAACGGAACAGGCCAGAGCCCCCAGAGACTAGCATGAATCAAAACCCTTCTTCCAGGCCAGTGCCCCCAGAGTCTAAATTGTGTCAAAGCTCTTCTTTCTGGGTGTAGACGTACCACCAGCCTGCCCCAAAAAGTTCCAAAAGGACAAGGCCAGAGCCCCCAGAGTCTAATCTGAATTAAAATAATCCTTTCTGGGCAAACGTTGGTCATAAGCTTGGCCCCTAAAGGGCAAAAAGGACCAGGCCAGAGCCCCCAGAGTTTAGCTTGATTCAAAGCCCTCCTGTCTGGGCTAAGTTTTAGATCCAACCATGCCCAAAAAGGGCACAATGGACCAGGCCTGTGCCCCCAGAGTCTAGCTTGTGTCAAAGCTCTCCTTTCTGGGTGAAGAACAAAAAAGTTCCTAAAGGACAAGGCCAGACTCTACCCACCTTTCTTGGCTAAGTCTTGGCACCAGCCTGGCTCAAAAAGTCCCAAAAGGACAAGAGAAATGGCTCCAGAGTCTAGCCTGAATATAAGCCCTCCTTCCATGGGTAAGTCTTGGCACGAATCACGCCCCAAAATGGCGGAAAGGACCAGGCCAAAGCACCCAGAGTCTTTCTGGGATAAGAGTGGGCACAAGCCAGTCCCCAAAACGGACAAAAGGACCAGGCGAGATTCCCATAGAGTCTAACCTGAATAAAAGCCGTCCTTTCTGGGCTAAGTCTTTGAACCAACCTGGCCCCAAAACGGCCAAATGAACAGGCCAGAGCCCCTAGAGACTAGCCTGAATATAAGGCCTAATTTCAGGGGTAAGTCTTGGCACCAACCTGGCCCAAAAATGGCAAAAAGGGCCAGGCCAGAGTCCCCAAAGTTTAGCCTGAAACAAAGCTCTCCTTTCTGGGGTGAGTCTTGGCACCAGCCTGGCCTCAAAAGGGCCAAAAGGACCAGGCCAGAGCCCCGACACTTCCCGAAATTCTCCTTTGTTGCCTAATAATGATCACAAGCCTGGCCTCAAAAGATAAAAAAACAAACAGGGAAAAGCCCCAAGAGTCCAACCTGAATCAAAGCCTTACTTCTTTTGGTAAGTCTTGGCACTAAACTGGTTCCAAAATGATTAAAAGGACCAGGGACATGGCTCCAGAGTCTATTCTGAATCAAAGCCCACCTTTTTGGGCTAGGTCTTTGAACCAACCTGGCACAAAAAGTCCCAAAAGGACAATAAAAATCGATCTCGAGTCAAGCCTGAGTCAAAGCCCTCCTTTCCTGGTCAAGTCTTGAAACCAACGTGGCCCAAAAAAGGCCGAACGGAACAGGCCAGAGCCCCCAGAGACTAGCCTGAATCAAATTTTTCCTTTGTTGCCTAACAATGGTCACAAGCCTGGCCCGAAAAAATCCAAAAGGACCAGGCAAAAGCCCCAAGAGTCCAGCCTGAATCAAAGACCTACTTCCTGTGGTAAGTCTTGGCACTAACCTGGTCCCAAAATGGCTAAAAGGAAAAGGCCAGAACCCCCTAACCTGAATTAAAATAGTCCTTTCTGGGCAAACTTTGGTCAAAAGCTTGGCCCCTAAAGGGCAAAAAGGGCCGGCCTGAATCAAAGCGCTCGTTTGTTGGCTATGTCTTTGCACCAGCCAGTCCTGAAAAGTCCCCAAAACCCCGAGAGTCTACCCTGAAAATAAGCTCTCCTTTCTGGGGTAAGTCTTGGCACCAGCCTGGCCCCATGAGGGCAAAAAGGACCGGCGAAAAGCACAGTCTAACCTGACTAAAAGCCCACGTTTCTTGGCTAGGTCTTGGACCCAAACTGCTCCGAAAAGGGCCAAACAGACCAGGCCAGAGCCCTGAGAGTCGAGCCTGAAACAATGCCCTCCTTACTGGGCTTAGTCTTCTAACCAACCTGGCTCCAAAAAGGTGAAACGGAACAGGCGAGAGCCCCTGGAGTCTAGCCTGAATCAAAGCCCTCCTTCCTGGATTAAGTCTTGGCACCAACCTGGACCCAAAACGGCCAAATGACCCAGGCCAGGGACCTCAGAGTATGGGCTTGAGTGCAAACTCTCCTTTCAGGAAAATCACTCGGCACAAGCCAGGCCCAAAAATGACCAAACAGATGAGGCCATGTCCCAGGAGCCTCGCCTAAACATAAGTCCTCCTTCTAGGGGTTAGTCTTGGAAACCACCCTGGCCCTAATAATGGCCAAAAGGACCAGGCCAGAGCCCCCAAAGTCCAACCTGAAACAAAGCTCTCCTTTCGGAGATACAAAAGTATGTGTACCAGCTAGTCCTAAAAAGGCCAAAAGACCAGGCCAGGGACCCATGAGTCTAGCTTGAGTCCAAACCCTCCTTTCTGGGAAAAGATTTGGCCCAAACCCTAAATGACAAAACGGACCAGGCCAGAACCCCCAGAGTCCAGCCTGAAACAAAGCCCTCCTTTCCGGGCAAAGTCTTTGAAAAAACCTGGCTCTAAATTTTCCTTTGTTGCCTAACAATGGTCTCACCAGCCAGTCCCAGAAAAGTCCGAAAAGGACCTGCCAAAAGCCCCCAGCGTCTATCCTGAATTAAAGCCCTCCTTCCAGGGCTAAGTCTTGGCAAAAACCTGGCCCAAAAACAGCCAAATGACCCAGGCCATAGCCCCCAGAGTCTAACCTGAGTTAAAATAACCCTTTCTGGGCTATCTTTGGTCACAAGCCTGGCCCCAAAAGGGCAAAAAGAAAAAAGGACCTGCCAAAAGCCAACAGAGTCCAGCCTGAATCAAAACCCTCCTTCCTGGGTTAAGTCTTGGCAAATACCTGGCCCGAAAAGGGCCAAATTGACCATGCCAGAGCCACCAGTGTCCAGCCTGAAAAAAAAAAACTTTTTCTGCAGCATGTCAACAAAAGGGCTAAAAAGACAGGCCATTTCCCCCAGAGTAAATCAAAGTCTGCCATTCTGGACTGAGATTTAGATCCAACCTAGCCCGAAAGGGCCAAAAGGACCAGGCCCTTTTGGGCCCCCCAAGAGCCAAGCTTGAATAAAAGTCCTCCCCTCAGTCTTTGCACAAGTAAGTGCCCAAAAGTCCGTAAAGGACCAGCAAAAAGCCACCTAGAGTCCAGCCTGAAACAAAGTCCTCCTTTCTGGGTTAAGTCTTGGCACCAACCTGGCCCCAAAAGGGACAAATGAACCAGGCCAGAGACCCCAGAGTATAGCCTGAATAAAAATTCTTCTTTCTGGGTAAAGATTGTTAACAAGCCTGGCCTCAAAAGGGCCCAAAGGACCGCACTAATAAAATACCCCCGCGACTAGCCTGAAACAAAGCACTCGTACTTTTTTCAGAGCTAACAATTAACATTTCATAAGCTGTAAGATGTGATCCTGTAGTTAAATCATTGAAGCTAAAACAGCTAAAACTCAAAAATGAAACATGACAGACTTTAAAAGATATATTGAGTACATTGACAACATCTACTTGCTCAACAAATTTGCTTCATATATCTCTGGTAGTTTTTTCAGAACTCACAAACAACGTTTCATAAGCTGTAAGAGCTGATCCCGCAGAAATAACATTGAAAACAGCTATAACTCAAAAACAGAACATGATAGACCCAAACTTTAAAAGATATATTTTGTACAGTGAAAAGTCCTACTCATACAGCAAATATGGTTTAGATATCAGGTGTACTTTTTTCAGAACTGTTCAAGGGCCTGAAAATGCATATAAGGAAATAAAAACAAAAAAAACTACCAATATTAAAAAACCAATATTATACACCTAAAACTTCAACACATATTGTGTACATGAACTACATCTACTTGCTCAGCAAATTTGGGTCATATATCTCTTGTAGTTTTTTCAGAACTCACAAACAACGTGTCATGAGCTGTAAGAGCTGTTCCTTCAGAAATACCATTGAAAACAGCTATAACTCAAAAACGGAATTTGATTCAGTCTTGTTCTTTTGGGGCTTTAGCCTGGTCCTTTTTGCCATTTTGCAGCCAGGTTGGTGCAAAGACTTACCTCTGGAAGGAGGGCTAATATTCAGGCTAGACTCTGATGACTCTGGCCTGGTCATTTGGCCTTTTTGGGGCCAGGTTTGTTCAAAAAAATAACCCAGAAAGGAGGACTTTGTTTCAGGCTGGACTCTAGGTGGCTTTTTGCTGGTCCTTTATGGACTTTTAGGGGTTTGGCCTGGTCCTTTAGGATCTTTTGGGGCCAGGCTTGTGACCATTGTTCGGCAACAAAGGAGAATTTTACTCAGGATAGTCTCAGGGGCTCTCGCCTGTTCCTTTTTGCCCTTTTGGGGACAGGCTGGTGCAAAGACTTAACCCAAAAAGCAGGGTTTTGATTCAGGCTAGACTCTGAGGGCTTTTGGCCTGTCCTTTTTGCCCTTTTGGGGCCAGAGATGTGACCAAAGTTAGCCAAGAAAGGATTATTTTAATTCAGGTTAGACTCTGTCTCTGCCTGATCCTTTGAGCCATTTTGGGACCTAGTTTAGTGCAAAGACTTACCTAAAGAAGGAGAGTTTTGATTCAGGCTAGACTTTGGGGTCTCTGGCCTGGCCCTTTTTGCCATTTTGGGGCCAAGTTGGTGTCAATATTTACTCCGGGAATGAGGGCTTATAATCAGGCTGGGCTCTGGGGGCTCTGGCCTTGTCCGTTTGGCCCTTTCGGGGCAAGGTTGGATCTAAAACTTAGCCCAGACAGGAGGGCTTTGATTCAGGCTAGACTCTGAAGGCACTGGCCTTGTCCATTGTGCCCTTTTTGGGCATGGTTGGGTCAAAAACTTAGCCCAGACAGGAGGGCTTTGAATCAGTCTAGACTCTAAAGCCACTGGGGCCCTCTGGGGGCATTTGCTAGTCCTTTTGGGGACAGGCTGGTGTAAATTCTTTGCCCAGAAAGGTGGGTAGACTCTGGGGGCTCTGGCCTTGTCCTTTTGGAACTTTTTAAGGAAGGTTGGTGCTAAGTCTTCACCCAGAAAGGAGAGCTTTGACACAAGCTAGACTCTGGGGGCACTGGCCTGGTCGATTGTGCCTTTTTTTGGCATGGTTTGATCTAAAACTTAGCCCAGACAGGAAGGCTAGACTCTGAAGGCACTGGCCTGTTTTTTTAGGCCCTTTTGGTGACAGGATATTGCCAAGATTTACCCCAGAAAGTAGAGCTTTGTTTCCGGCTAGACTCTTGGGGCTCTGGCCTGGTCCTTTTGGCCCTTTTCGGATCAGGTTGGGCCCAAGACTTAGCCAGGAAAGGAGGGCTTTGATTCAGGCTAGACTCTGGAGCAATTTCCCTGGTCCTTTTGGGATTTTTGGAGGCAAGTTGGTGCCAAGACTTGGCCGAGAAACGAGGATTTTGATTCAGGCTAGACTCTGTGGGCTTTTGGCCGATCCTTTTTTCTTTTTGCCCTTTTGGGCCCAGGCTTGTGACCAAAGTTAGCCCAGAAATGATTTTTTTAATTAGACTCTGGGGACTCTGGCTTGGTCTATTTAGCCATTTTGTTACCAGTTTGGTGCCAAGACTTACCCCTGGATGGAGGGCTTTGATTCAGACTAGACTCTTGGGGCTTTGGTCTTGTCCTTTTGGCCATTATTAGGGTAAGGTTGGTTTCCAAGACTTACCCCTGGAAGGAGGGCTTTGATTCAGGCTAGACTCCAGGGGCTCTCGCCTGTTCCGTTTGGCCTTTTTGGAGCCAGGTTGGTTCAAAGACTTAGCCCAGCAAAGAGGGCATTGTTTCAGGCTGGACTCTCGGGGCTCTGGCCTGGTCCTTTTGCCCTTTTCAGAGCAGGTTGGGGCCAACACTCAGCCAAGAAACGACGGCTTTTAGTCAGGCTAGACTGTGCTTTTCGCCGGCCCTTTTTGCCCTCATAGGGCCAGGCTTGTGACCAAAGTTAGCCCAGAAAGGATTATTTTAATTCAGGTTAGACTCTGGGGGCTCTAACCTGGTCCTTTTAGCCATTTTGGGACCAGGTTAGTGCCAAGACTTACCACAGGAAGGAGGTCTTTGATTAAGACTCTTTGGGCTTTTGCCTGGTCATTTTGTATTTTTTTGGGCCAGGCTTGTGACCATTGTTCGGCAACAAAGGAGAATTTTGATTCAGGATAGTCTCGATTTTAGTGTCCTTAAGGAACTTTTTTTGCCAGGTTTTTTGCCAAGACCTCACCCAGGAAGGAAGGTTTGGATTCAGGCTTGACTCTGAGGGCTTAGATCTGGTCCTTTTGGCCATTTTGTGGCCAGGTAGGTTCAAAGACTTAGCCCCGAAAGGAGGGCTTTGATTCAGAATAGACTCTGGAGCCATGTTCCTGGTCCTTTTAGCAATTTTGGGACCAGTTTAGTGCTAAGACATACCAAAAGAAGTAGGGCTTTGATTCAGGCTTGACTCTTGGGCCTTTTCCCTGTTTTTTTATCTTTTGAGGCCAGGCTTGTGATCATTATTAGGCAACAAAGGAGTATTTCAGGAAGTGTCGGGGCTCTGGCCTGGCCCTTTTTGCCATTTTTGGGCCAGGTTGGTGCCAAGACTTACCCCTGAAATTAGGGCTTATATTAAGGCTAGTCTCTATGGGAATCTCGCCTTGTCCTTTTGTCCATTTTGGGGACTGGCTTGTGCCCACTCTTGTCCCAGAAAGAAGAGTTTTATTCAAGCTAGACTCTGGGTGCTTTGGCCTGGTCCTTTCTGCCATTTTGGGGCGTGATTCGTGCCAAGACTTACCCATGGAAGGAGGGCTTATATTCAGGCTCGACTCTGGGGGGTCTGGCCTGTTCGGTTTTGCCTTTTCGGATCAGGTTGGGTCCAAGATTTTGCCAGGAGAGGAGGGCTTTGATTCAGGCTAGACTCTGGAGCCATTTCTCTTGTCCTTTTGGGACTTTTGGAGCCAGGCTGGTGCCAAGACTTAGCCAAGAAAGGTGGGTAGAGTCTGGCCTTGTCCTTTATGAACTTTTTGGTTCTTCACCCAGAAAGGAGAGCTTTGACACAAGCTAGACTCTGGGGGCACAGGCCTAGTCTGTCCATTGTGCGCTTTTTGGGCATGGTTGGATCTAAAACTTAGCCCAGACAGGAGGGCTTTGAATCAAGCTAAACTCTGGGGGCTCTGGCCTGGTCCTTTTAGCCATTTTGGGACCAGGTTTGTTTCCAAACTTTCCACAGGAAGTAGGTCTTTGATTCAGGCTGGACTCTTGGGGCTTTTGCCTGGTCCTTTTGGATCTTTTGGGGCCAGGCTTGTGACCATTGTTCGGCAACAAAGGAGAATTTTATTCAGGATAGTGTCAGGGGCTCTGGCCTGGTCCTTTTTGCCCTTTTGGGGACAGGCTGGTGCCAAGACTTACTCCTGGATGGAGGGCTTTGATTCAGGATATACTCTGGGGGCTCTGCCCTGGTCCTTTTAGGCCGTTTGGGACCAGGTTGGTGCCAAGACTTAACCCAGAAAGGAGGACTTTGTTTCAGGCTGGACTCTGGGTGGGTTTTTGCTGGTCCTTTATGGACTTTTGGTCACTGGCTTGTGCAAAAACTGAGCCCAGAATGGAGGGCTTTTGTTCAAGCTTGGCTCTAGGGGGGTCCAAAAGGGCCTGGTCCTTTTGGACATTTTGGGACCAGGTTGGCGCAAAGAATTTCTCCTGGAAGGAGGGCTTAGGCTCTCGGGACTCTGGTCTGGTCCGTTTTGTCATTTTGGGTTCAGGTTTGTGCGAAGTCTTTTCCCAGAAAGGAGGGTTTGGACTCAAGCTAGACTGTGAGGTCCCTGGCCTGGTCATTTTGCCGTTTTAGGGTCAACTTGGTGCCAAGATTTAACCGAGGAAGGAGGGCTTTGATTCAGGCTGGACTCTAAGGGCTCTGGCCTGTTCCGTTTAGCCTTTTTGGGGCCAGGTTGGTCCAAAGACATAGCCCAGAAAGGAGGGCATTGTTTTATGCTGGACTCTGGGGGCTCTTGCCTGGTCCATTTGTCCCTGTTGGAGACCGGCTTTTAACTCGTCTTAGCCCAGATAGAAGGGTATTGATTCAATCCAGACTCTGGGGGCTCTTACATGGTCAATTTGGCCCTTTTCGGCCCAGGTTGGTGCCGAGTCTTTTCCCAGGAAGGAGGGTTTGGACTCAAGATAGTCTCTGTCTTGCCCTTTTGGGCTCAGAGATGTGACCAAAATTAGCCAAGAAAAGATTATTATGATTCTGGCGCGACTCTGGCGGTTTTTAGCTCGTCCTTTTTGGGGACTGGCTGGTGCAAAGACTTAGCCCAGAAAGGTGGATACACTCTGGCTTTGTCCTTTTGGAACTTTTTGGGGCAGGCTAGTCTAAGTCTTCACCTGGAAAGGAGAGCTTTGAAAACAAGCTAGACTCTGGGGGCACTGGCCTGGTCCATTGTGCCCTTTTTAGACATGGTTGGATCTAGAACTTAGCCCAGACAGGAGGGCTTTGAATCAGGCTAGACTCTGAAGGCACTGGCCATTTCTTTTCGGTCCTTTTAGTGACAGGTCAGTGCCAAGATTTACCACAGAAAGGAGAGCTTTGTTTCAGGCTAGACTCTTGGGGATCTGGCTTGGTTCTTTTGGCCCTTTTGGAACCAGGCTGGTGCAAAGACTTAGCCAAGAAACGAGGATTTTGATTCAGGCTAGACTCTGTGGGCTTTTGGTCGGTCCTGTTTTCTTTTTGCCCTTTTGGGGCCAGGCTTGTGACCAAAGTTAGCCCAGAAAGGATTATTTTAATACAGGTTAGACTCTGGGGGTTCTCTCCTGGTCCTTTTGGCCATTTTGTTACCAGTTTTTGTGCCAAGACTTAGCACAGAAAGGAGGGCTTTAATTCAGTCTCGACTCTGTGGGCAATTGGCTGTTCCTTTTGGCCTTCTTGGGTACAGGCTGGTTTCTTGACTTAACCCAATAGGAGGGCCTTTATTCAGGGTAGACTTTATGGGACTCTCGCCTGGTCCTTTTGTCCCTTTTGGGGACCGGCTTGTGCCCAGTCTTATCCCAGAAAGTAGGGTTTTGATTCAAGCTAGACTCTGGGTGCTCTGGGCCTGGTCCTTTGGTCCCTTTTGGGGACCGGCTTGTGCCCAGTCTTATCCCAGAAAGAAGGGTTTTGATTCAAGCTAGACTCTGGGTGCTCTGGCCTGGCCCTTTTGGCCCTTTTGGGGCCAGGTTGGTTTCATTACTTGGCCAGGAAAGGAGGGCTTTTATTCAGGCTAGACTCTGGAGCGTTTTTCCTGGTCCTTTTAGGACTTTTTTGGCCTGGTTGGTTTCAGGATTTGGCCAGGAAAGGAGGGCTTTTATTCAGGCTAGACTCTGGAGCGTTTTTCCTGGTCCTTTTGGACTTTTTTGGCCTGGTTGGTTTCATGATTTGGCCAGGAAAGGAGGGCTTTTATTCAGGCTAGACTCTGGAGCGTTTTTCCTGGTCCTTTTGGACGTTTTGGGACCAGGTTGGTGCAAAAACTTACCACTGGAAGGAGGGCTTATATTCAAGCTAGGCTCTGGGGACTCTGGCCTGGTCCGTTTTGTCATTTTGGGTTCAGGTTTGTGCAAAGTTTTTTCCCAGAAAGAAGGGTTCGGACTCAAGCTAGACTCTGAGGTCCCTGGCCTGGTCATTTGGCCGTTTTGGGGTCAACTTGGTGCTCCTTAACCAAGGAAGGAGGGCTTTGATTCAGGCTAGACTCTAAGGGCTCTGGCCTGTTCCGTTTAGCCTTTTTGGGGCCAGGTTGGTGCCAAGATTTACCACAGGAAGGAGATCTTTGTTTCAGGATAAACTCTTGGGGCTCTGACTTGGTTCATTTGGCCCTTTTCGGGCCAAGTTGTTGCCAAGTCTTTTCACAGGAAGGAGGGTTTTGACTAAAAAACTCAGGTTTGTGCATTCTGTGGGCTCTGGTCTGGTCTTTTTGGGACTTTTAGGGACTGGCTGGGTGCAAAGACTTAACCGGGAAAGCAGGGCTTTTATTCAGTCTAGAATCTGAGGGCTTCTGGCGTGTCCTTTTTGCTCTTTTGGGCCAAGAGATGTGACCAAAATTAGCCAAGAAAGGAGGGCTTTTATTCATGCTAGACTCTGGAGCGATTTTCCTTGTCCTTTTGGGACTTTTTGGTGCAGGTTGGTTTCATGACTTGGCCAGGAAAGGAGGGCTTTTATTCAGGCTAGACTCTGGAGCATTTTTCCTGGTCCTTTAGGAAATTTTGGGACCAGGTTTGCGCAAAGACTTACCCCTGGAAGGAGGGCTTATATTCAAGCTAGGCTCTCGGGACTCTGGCCTGGTCCGTTTTGTCATTTTAGGTTCAGGTTTGTGCAAAGTCTTTTCCCAGAAAGGAGGGTTTGGACTCAAGCTAGACAAGGCCAGAGCCTCCAGAGTCCACCCACCTTTCCTTAAGTATTTGTACCAGCCGAGTCCCCAACAGGGCAAGCCAATAGCCCCCAGGGTCTAGCCTGAATCAAAGTCTTCCTTCCTGTGGTATGTCTTGGCACTAACCAGGCCCCAAAAGGCCAAAAAGGACAGGCCAAAAGCGCTCAGAGTCTAGCCTTAATCACAGCCCGGCTTTCTGGGTTAAGTATTTGCACCAACCTGGCCCCAAAAGGGCAAAAAGGACCAGGCCAGATCCCCTGAGACTATCCTGAATCAAAATTCTCCTTTGTTGCCTAACAATGGTTACAAGCCTGGCCCGAAACGTCCAAAATGACCAGGCAAAAGCCCAAAGAGTCTTAATCAAAGACCTCCTTCCTGTGGTAAGTCTTGGCACTAACCTGGTCCCAAAATGGCTAAAAGGACCAGGTCAGAGCCCCCAGAGTCTAACCTGAATTAAAATAGTCCTTTCTGGGCTAACTTTGGTCACAAGCCTGGCCCCATAAGGGCAAAAAGGACCGGCGAAAAGCACAATGTAGACTGACTATAAGCCGTCGTTTCTTGGCTAAGTCTTAGACCCAACCTGCTCTGAAAAGGGCCAAACGGTCCAAGCCAAAACCCCTAGAGTCCAGCCTGAATTAAAATAATCCTTTCTGGGCAAACTTTGGTTAAAAGCTTGGCCGCTACAGGGCAAAAAGGACCGGCAAAAGCCCATAGAGTAGAGCCTGAATCAAAGCGCTCGTTTGTTGGCTAAGTCTTTGCACCAGCAAGTCCTCAAAAGTCCCAAAAATCCCCCAGAGTCTAGCCTGAATCAAAATAATACTTTCTGGGCTTACTTTGGTCACATCTCTGGCCACAAAAGGGCAAAAAGAACAGACCAAAAGCACTCAGAGTCTAGCCTGAATCAAAGCCCTGCTTTCTGGGTTAAGTCTTTGGTTGAAGCCCCAGAGTCTACCCACCTTTCTGGGCTAAGAATTTACACCAGCCAGTCCCCAAAAGGACCAGCAAAAGCCCCCAGAGTCTAGCCTGAATCAACGCATTCCTTCCTGTTGAATTTCTTGGCACTAACTAGGCCCCAAAATGGCTAAAAGGACCAGGCAAGAGCCCCAAGAGTCTAGCCCAAAACAAAGCTCTCCTTTTTGGGGTAAATATTGGCACTGACCTGTCACCAAAAGGGCCTAAAAGAACAGGCCAGTGCCTTCAGAGTCTAGACTAATTCAAAGCCCTCCTGTCTGGGCTAAGTTTTTGACCCAACCATGCCCAAAAAGGGCACAATGGACCAGGCCAGTTACTTCAGAGTCTAGCCTGAATCAAAGCCCTCCTGTCTGGGCTAAGTTTTAGATCCAACCATGCCCCAAAACTGCCAAATGACCCAGGCCAGAGCCCCCAGAGTCAAGCCTGAATCAAATCCTTCCTTTCCTGGACAAGTCTCTAAACCAACCTTAACCCGAAAGGGAAGAACGGACAAGGCCAAAAGCCCCCAGAGTCTAGCCTGAATCAAAACCCTGCTTTTTTGGTTAAGTCTTTGCACCAGCCTGTCCCCAAAAGGGCAAAAAGGACCAGGACAGAGCCCCTGAGACTATCCTGAATAAAATTCTCCTTTGTTGCCGAAAAATGGTCACAAGCCTGGCCCCAAAAGATCCTAAAGGACCAGGCCAAAGCCCTAAAAGTCCGTAAAGGACCAGCAAAAAGCCACCTAGAGTCCAGCCTGAAACAAAGTCCTCCTTTCTGTGTTATTTCTTTTAACAAACCTGGCCTCCTTTCTGGGTTATTTCTTTGAACAAACCTGGCCAGATGACCTGGCCAAAATGACCAAACAGACCAGGCCAGAGTCCCCAGAGCCTAGTCTTTGCACCAACCTGACCCCAAAAAGGCAAAAAGGACCAGTCCAGAGCCCGTTGAGTCCAGGCTGAAAAAAAAAAACTTTTTCTGCTGTAAATCTATGCACCAGCATGTCAACAAAATGGCTAAAAAGAACAGGCCATTGCCCCCAGAGTCTATCTTGAATCAAAGTCTTGGCACCAGCCTGGCTCAAAAAGTCAGAGAAGGACCTGCCAAAAGCCCCCAGAGTCAAGCCTGAATCAAAGCATGCCTTCCAGGGGTAAGTCTTGGCACAAAAACTGGTAACAAAATGGCTAAAAGGACCAGACCAGAGTCCCCAGAGTCTAACCTGAATTAAAATAATCCTTTCTGGTCTAACTTTGGTTATAAGCCTGGCCCAAAAAGGGCAAAAAGAAAAAAAGGACCGGCCAAAAGCCCAAAGAGTCTATCCCGAATCAAAGCATTCCTTCCTGTGGTATGTCTTGCACTAACTAGGCTGCAAAATTGCTGAAAGGACCAGGCCAGAGCCCCAAGACTCTAGCCTGAAACAAAGCTCTCCTTTCTGGGGTAAATGTTGGCACTGACCTGTCACCAAAAGAGCCTAAAAGAACAGGCCAGTGCCTTCAGAGTCTAGCTTGATTCAAAGCCTTCCTGTCCGGGCTAAGTTTTAGAGTTTTTTTAAGTTTTGCACAAAAAAGGCACAATGCCAGTGCCCCCAGAATCCTTTCTGGGCTAACTTTGGTCACATGTCTGGCCCGAAAAGGGCAAAAATGACAGGCCAAAAGTGTCTAGCCTGAATCACAGCCCTGCTTTCTGGGTTAACTCTTTGCCCCAGCCTGGCCCCAAAAGGGCTAAAAGGACCAGGCCAGAGTCCCCAGAGTCTAACCTGAATTAAAATAATCCATTTTGGGCTAACTTTAGACTATCCTGAATTCAAATTCTCCTTTGTTGCCTAACAATGATCACAAGTCTGGCCCAAAAAGATCCAAAAGGACCAGGCAAAACCCCAAGAGTCCAGCCTGAATTCCTGTGGTAAGTCTTGGCACTACCTTGGTCCCAAAATGGCTAAAAGGACCAGACCAGAGTCCCCAGAGTCTAACCTGAATTAAAATAATCCATTTTGGGCTAACTTTGGTCACAAGCCTGGCCACAAAAGGGAAAAAAGAAAAAAGGACCATCCAAAAGCCCACAAAGTCTAGCCTGAATCAAAATCCTCGTTTCTTGGCCAAGTCTTGGCACCAGCCTGCCTCAAAAAATCCCTAAAGGACAAGAGAAATTGCTCCAGAGTCTAGCCTGAAACAAAGCCCGCCTTTCTGGGGTGAGTCTTGGCACCAGCCGGTCCCAAAAAGGGCCAAAAGGAGCCTGAATAAATGCCCTCCTTCCTGTTGTGAGTATTTTTTAGAAGCTTGTCACCAAAATGGCCAAAAGGACCAGTGTCCATCCTGAAACAAAGCCCTCCTTTCTTAAACTTAAACTTTAAAAGACATATTGTGTAGAAGGATGAGTCTTACTTATTTACCAAATATGGTTTAGATATCTCCAGTATTTTTTTCAGAACTGAAAAATAATTGTTACACGTCTGAAAATGCATATGAGGCCAATTTTTATTATTTTTTTTAATTCAAAAAGGCAACATGATAGACCTTAACTTTAAACGTTATATTGAGTACATTGACAACATCTACTTGCCCAGCAAATTTGGTTCATATATCTCTTGTAGTTTTTTCAGAGCTCACAATCAACGTTTCATGAGCTGTAGGAGCTGATCCTAAAGTAAAACTGTTAAAAACGTTGATTGTGAGTTCTGAAAAAACTACAAGAGATATGTGAACCAAATTTGCTGAGCAAGTAAATGCTGTCATTGTACTCAATATATATTTTAAAATTTAGGGCTATCATATTCAGTTTTTGAGTTTTTGTTCTTTTTTTGTTTTTATTGCCTTAAATGCATTTTCAGGCCCTTTAACAGTTCTGAAAAAAGTACACGTGATATCTAAATCCATATTTGCGAGTATGAGTAGGACTTTTCATTTTACACAATATATCTTTTAAAGTTTGATTCTATCATGTTCTGTTTTTGAGTTATAGCTGTTTTCAATGGTATTTCTGCAGGATCAGCTCTTACAGCTCATGAAACGTTGATTGTGAGTTCTGAACAAAACTACAAGAGATATATGAACCAAATCTGCTGAGCAGGTAGATGTTGTCAATAAATAGTTTAAAGTTTAGGTGTATCATATTCACGTTTTTAAGTCATATTTGCTTTTTATTTGTATTGCCTTAAATGCATTTTCAGCCCTTCAACAGTTATTTGTGAGTTCTGAAAAAAAGTTTTTGAGATATCTAAACCATATTTGCAGAGTGAAGTAGGACTTGTCTTCTACACAATATGTCTTTTAAAGTTTGAGTGTATCATGTTGTGTTTTTGAGTTATAGGCTGTTTTCAATGGTATTTCTGCAGGATCAGCTCTTACAGCTCATGAAACGTTGATTGTGAGTTCTGAACAAAACAACACAGATATATGAACCAAATCTGCTGAGCAAGTAGATGTTGTCAATGTACTCAATATATAATTCAAAGTTTAGGTGTATCATATTGTGTTTTTAAGTTATAGTTGTTTTTTTTGTTTTTATTGCCTTAAATGCATTTTCAGCCCTTCAACAGTTATTTGCTTCTGAAAAAAGTACACGGAGATATCTAAACCATATTTGCAGAGTGAATAGGACTTGTCTTTTACACAATATGTCTTTTAAAGTTTGATTCTGTCATGTTCTGTTTTTGAGTTATAGGCTGTTTTCAATGGTATTTCTGCAGGATCAGCTCTTACAGCTCATGAAACGTTGATTGTGAGTTCTGAAAAAACTACAAGAGATATATGAACCAAATTGCTGCAAGTGATTTGTCAATAAATAGTTTAAAGTTTAGGTGTATCATATCACGTTTTTAAGTTATACTTGCTTTTTATTTTTATTGCCTTAATGCATTTTCAGCCCTTTAAAAGTTATTTGTGAGTTCTAAAAAAATTTTTCGAGATCTCTAAATCATACTGTCTGAGTAAGTAAGACTTGTCATTCTTCACAATATGTCTTTTAAAGTTTGAGTCTGTCATGTTGCATTTTTGAGTTTTAGCTGTTTTCAATTATTTAAGTGCAGGATCAGCTCTTACAGCTCATGAAACGTCAATTGTTAGCTTTGAAAAAAGTACATGAGCGCTTTGTTTCAGGCTAGTTGCTGGGGTATTTTCTTTGTGCGGTCCTTTTGGCCCTTTTGAGGCCAGGCTTGTGAACAATCTTAACCCAAAAAGAAGAATTTTTATTCAGGCTTGAGTCTGGGGGCTTTGGCCTGGTTCATTTGGCCCTTTTGGGGCAAGGTTGGTGCAAAGACTTACCCCTGGAAGGAGGGCTTATATTCAAGCTAGGCTCTGGGGACTCTGGCCTGGTCCGATTTTTCATTTTGGGACCAGGTTAGTGCCAAGACTTACCACAGGAAGGAGGTCTTTGATTAAGACTCTTGGGGCTTTTGCCTGGTCATTTTGGATATTTTGGGGCCAGGCTTGTGACCATTGTTACGCAACAAAGAAGAATTGTGATTCAGGATATTCTCAAGGTCTCTGGCTTGGTCCTTTTGGCCCTTTTTTGGTCAGGCTGGTGCCAAGACTTACCCCAGAAAGGAGAGCTTTGTTTCAGGTTAGACTCAGGGGGCTTTTTGGGACTTTTGAGGACTCGTTGTTGCAAAGACTTAGCCAACAAACGAACGCTTTGATTCAGGCTCTACTCTATGGGCTTTGGCCGGTCCTTTTTGCCCTGTAGGGGCCAAGCTTTTGACCAAAGTTTGCCCAAAAAGGATTATTTTAATTCAGGCTGGACTCTAGGGGTTTTGGCCTGGTCCGTTTGGCCCTTTTCAGAGCAGGTTGGGTCCAAGACATACCACAGGAAGGAGGCCTTTTATTCAGACTCTTTGGGCTTTTGCCTGGTCATTTTGGATCTTTTTGGGCCAGGCTTGTGACCATTGTTAGGAAACAAAGGAGAATTTTGATTCAGGGTAGTCTCTAGAGCGATTTTTTTGTCCTTTAGGGACTTTTTGGGCCAGGCTGGTGCCAGGACTTTCCCCAGAAAGGAGATCTTTGATTCAGGCTCGACTCTTGAGCCATTTCCCTAGTCCTTTTGTCCCTTTTGGGGACCGGCTGGTGCCAAGACTTAGCCAAGAAAGGAGGGCTTTTTTTCAGGCTTGACTCTGGGGGCTCTGTCCTGGTCCTTTCTTCCCTTTTGGGCCAGGTTGGATCTAAATCTCAGCCCAGAATAGAGGACTTTGATTCAAGCTAGTCCCGGGAAACAATGGCCTTTTCTTTTTAGCCCTGTTGTTGACACGCTGGTGTATAGATTTACTGCTGTAAACATTGTTTTTTTCAGGCTGGACTCTGGGGGCTCTGGACTGGTCAGGTTGGCCCTTTCAGTTTCTTTTTAAGATTTGGCAAGGAAAGGAGGGCTTTGATTCAGTTTTGTCTTTGGGGGCTTTGGCCTGGTCCTTTTGGCCATTTTGGGGCCAGGTTGGCGCAAAGACCAGGAATGAGGGCATATATTCAGGCTAGGCTCTGGGGGCTCTGGCCTGGTCCGTTTGGTCATTTTGGGTACAGGCTTGTGCGAAGTCTTTAACTAGAAAGGAGGGTTATGACTCAAGCTAGACTCGGATGTCTCTGGCCCAGTCATTTGGCCTTTTTGGGGCCAGGTTGGTTCAAAGAAATATCCCAGAAAGGAGGACTTTGTTTCAGGCTGGACTCTAGGTGGCCTTTTGCTGGTCCTTTACGGACTTTTGGGCACTAGCTTTTGCAAAGACTTAGCCCGGAAAGGAGGGCTTCGATTCAGTCTAGACTCTGTGGGCAATTGGCTGTTCCTTTTGGCCCTCTTGGGAACAGGTTGGTTTCATGACTTAGCCCCGAAAGGAGGGTTTTTATTCAGGGTAGACTCTAACAGACTCTCGCCTGGTCCTTTTTTCCCTTTTCGGGACTGGCTTGTGCCAACTCTTATCCCAAAAATAAGGGTTTTATTCAAGCTAGACTCTGGGTGGTTTGGCCTGGTCCTTTTCACCATTTTTAGGGCTAGAATTTATCCAAGACTTACCCCTGGAAGGAGGGTTTATAATCAGGCTCGACTCTGGGGGGTCTGGCCTGTTCGGTTTTGCCTTTTCGGATCAGGTTGGGTCCAAGATTTAGCCAGGAAAGGAGGGCTTTGATTCAGTCTAGACTCTGGATCCATTTCTCTGGTCCTTTTGGGACTTTTGGAGCCAGGCTGGTGCCAAGACTAAGCCAAAAAAGGTGGGTAGAGTCTGACCTTGTCCTTTATGAACTTTTTGGGTATTCACCCAGAAAGGAGAGCTTTGACACAAGCTAGACTCTGGGGGCACTGGCCTGGTCCATTGTGCCCTTATTGGGCATGGTGGATCTAAAACTTAGCCCAGACAGGAGGGCTTTGAATCAAGCTAAACTCTGGGGGCTCTGGCCTGGTCCTTTTAGCCATTTCGGGACCAGGTTCATGCCAAGACTTTCCACAGGAAGTAGGTCTGTGATTCAGGCTGGACTCTTGGGGCTTTTGCCTGGTCCTTTTGGATCTTTTGGGGCCAGGCTTGTGACCATTGTTCAGCAACAAAGGAGAATTTTATTCAGGATAGTCTCAGGGGCTTTGGCATGGTCCTTTTTGCTCTTTTGGGGACAGGCTGGTGCAAAGACTAAACCCAAAAAGCAGGGGTTTGATTCAGGCGAGACTCTGAGGGTTTTTGGCCTGTCCTTTTTTCCCTTTTGGGGCCAGAGATGTGACCAAAGTTAGCCAAGAAAGGATTATTTTATTTCAGGCTAGACTTTGGGATCTCTGGCCTGGCCCTTTTTGCCATTTTGGGGACAAGTTGGTGCCAAGACTTACTCCTGGAATTAGGGCATATATTCAGGCTGGGCTCTGGGGGCTCTGGCCTTGTCCGTTTGGCTCTTTCGGGGCCAGGTTGGTTTCAAGACTTGTCCAGCAAAGGAAGGTTTTGATTCAGGCTTGACTCTGGGGGCTCCGGCCTGAGTCATTTGTTAGTTTTGGGGCATGGTTGGATCTAATACTTAGACCACACAGGAGGGCTTTGATTCAGGCTAGACTTTGAAGGCACTGGCCTGGTCCATTTTGCCCTTTTTGGGCATGGTTGGGTCAAAAACTTAGCCCTGACAGGAAGGCTTTGAATCAGTCTAGACTCTGAAGGCACTGGCCTGTTCTTTTAGGCTCTTTTGGTGACAGGTCAGTGCCAAGATTTACCCCAGAAAGCAGAGCTTTGATTCAGGCTGGACTCAGTGGGCTTTTGGCCGGTCCTTTTTTCTTTTTGTCCTTTTGGGTCCAGGCTTGTGACCAAAGTTAGCCCAGAAAGGATTATTTTAATTCAGGTTAGACTCTGGAGACTCTGGCTTGGTCCTTTTAGCCATTTTGTTTCCAGTTTGGTGCCAAGACTTACACCTGGATGGAGGGCTTTGATTCAGGATCTACTCTTGGGGCTCTGGCCTGGTCCGTTTGGCCCTTTTCGGAGCAGGTTGGGTCCAAGACTAAGACAAGAAACAAGGGCTTTTAGTCAGGCTAGACTGTGCTGTTTGGGACAGGCTGGTGGTAAGTCTTCACCCAGAAAGAAGAGCTTGGCACCTTTTTGCCCTCATGGGGCCAAGCTGGTGACAAGACTTGCTCCAAAAAGGAGAGCTTTGTTTCAGGCTAGACTCTGGGGGCTTTTGGGGACTTTTGAGGACTGGCTTGTGCAAAGACTTAGCCAACAAACGAGCACTTTGATTCAGGCCGGTCCTTTTTGCCCTTTAGGGGCCAAGTTTTTGACCAAAGTTTGCCCAGAAAGTATTATTTTAGATCTCAGGTTAGGACTCTGGGGGGGGGGGGGGGCTTGTCATTTTAGCTATTTGGGGACCAGGTTAGTGCCAAGACTTGCCACAGGAAGTAGGTCTTTGATTCAGGCTGGACTCTTTGGGCTTTTGCCTGGTCCTTTTGGATCTTTTTGGGCCAGTCTTGTGACCATTGTTAGGTAACAAAGGAGAAATTTGATTCAGGATAGTCTCAGGGGCTCTGGCCTGGTCCTTTCAGCCATTTTGGGGCCTAGTTCGTGCCAAGACATACCACAGGAAGGAAGACTTTGATTCAGGCTAGACTCTGGGGGCTTTTTGCTGGTGCTTTTGGGGGCTCTGCTGGTAATAAGACTTAGCACAGAAAGGTGGGTAGATTCTGGGGGCTCTGGCCTTGTCCTTTTAGAACTTTTTGGGGCAGGCTGGTGGTAAGTCTTCACCCAGAAAGAAGAGCTTTTACACAAGCTAAACTCTGGGGGCACTGGCCTGGTCCATTGTGCCCTTTTTGGGCATTGTTATGTCTAAAACATAGCCCAGAAAAGCAGGGCTTTGAATCAGGCTAGACTCTGAAGAAACTTGCCTGTTCTTTTAGGCCCTTTGGTGACAGGTCAGTGCCAAGATTTACCCCAGAAAGGAGAGTTCCGTTTCAGGCTAGACTCTTGGGGCTCTGGCCTGGTTCATTTGGCCCTTTTGGGGCCAGGCTGGTGCCAAGACTTAGCCATGAAAAGAGGGCTTTGATTCAGGTTAAACAAAGTGGACTTTTGCACTGTCCTTTTTGCCCTTTGGGGCCAGGCATGTGACCAAAAATAGCCCAGAAAGGATTATTTAGTCAGGCTAGACTCTGGGGGCTTTTTGCAGGTCCTTTTGGGTCTTTTGGGCTGGTGCAAAGACTTAGCCCAGTGTTGAGAAAATGTACATATATGCTAAAGCAAAGACAGTAATTATAAAAATGTTCAGCTGTATCTTGACCTTTGTGTGCTCCTGTTAAAAGGGTGTCAGCGCGTCTCAGCTACATACTGGAACAGGAAGTGTGCGGTCTCGGCAGGTGCAAAACAAGCACTCTGCAGCTTTGCACCAGAGAAGTGTGTATGTGTCAAAAGGGCTGCACGCTGTGGTCGCAGACCGGTTTAATCCAGTGCGCACGTTAAACCTGCATACCGGTTGTGACTGTGTGTCATTTCTTGCAAGGTGAAACTGTTCTGATGAGTGTTGTCTGAATCTGTGGTTTTGCTGAATGATACAACTGTTTATTCTACACTCGTTGTGTATAATTTCTTGACACCCAGAAAGGTGGATAGACTCTGGCCTTGTCCTTTTGGAACTTTTTGGGGCAGGCTATTGCTAAGCCCAAGTTGTCAATGGGGGCTAAGTCTTTGCACCAGCCAGTCCCCAAAAAGGACCAGCTTAAAGCCTCCAGAGTCAAGCCTGAATCAAAGGCTTCCTTCCTGTGGTATGTCTTGGCAGTAACTAGATCCCAAAATGGCTAAAAGGACCAGGCCCAAAACCCCAGAGTCTAGCCAGAATCAAAATCATCCTTTCTTGGCTAATTTTGATCCCATCTCTGGTCCCTAAAGGGTAAAAAGGACAGGCCAGAAGCCCCAAGATTCTAGCCTGAATCAAAGCCCTGCTTTCTGGGTCAAGTCTTTGCACCAGCCAGTTCCTAAAACTCCCAAAAAGACCAGGCCAGAGCACACAGAGACCCCCCTTTCTGGGAAAAGACTCGGCACCAACCTGGCTCCAAAAGGGCCAAATTGACCATGCCAGAGCCCTCAGAGTCTGGCTTGAATCCAATCCCTTCTATCTGGGCTAAGACTTGGCACAAGCCGGTCCCTAAAAGGGAGAAATGGACCAGGCCAGAGTTCCCAGAGTCCAGCCTGAATCAAAGCCCTCCTTCCTGGGTTAAGTCTTGGCACCAAGTTGACCCCAAAACGTCCAAATGACCAGGCCAGGGACCTCAGAGTCTAGCTTGAGTCCAAACCATCCTTTCTGGGAAAAGACTTCGCACAAACATAACCCAAAATGACAAAACTGACCAGGCCAGAGTCCCCAGAGCCTAGCTTGAATATAAGCCCTCCTTCCAGGGGTAAGAGTGGGCACAAGCCGGTCCCCAAAAGGGACACAAGGACCAGGCGAGAGTCCCATTTAGTCTACCCTGAATAAAAGCCCTCCCTTTTGGGCTAAGTCATGAAACCAGCCTGTTCCCAAGAGGGCCAAAAGGAACAGCCAATTGCCCACAGAGTCCAGCCTGAAACAAAGTCCTCCTTTCTGGGTTAAGTCTTGGCACCAACCT
Organism: Chaenogobius annularis; assembly: GCA_015082035.1. Lineage (NCBI taxonomy): Eukaryota > Metazoa > Chordata > Actinopteri > Gobiiformes > Gobiidae > Chaenogobius > Chaenogobius annularis. The sequence continues at coordinate 25,077 of BJKM01001138.1, forward strand.
GGCCCCAAAAGGGCCAACTGAACCAGGCCAAAGCCCCCAGAGTATAGCCTGAATAAATAATCTTCTTTCTGGGTTAAGATTGTTCACAATTCTGGCCTCAAAAGGGCCAAAAGGACCGCACAAATGAAATACCCCAGCGACTAGCCTGAAACAAAGCGCCCGTGTACTTTTTTCAGAGCTAACAATTAACGTTTCATGAGCTGTAAGAGCTGATGCTGCAGTTAAATAATTGAAAACAGCTAAAACTCAAAAATGCAACTTTAAAATATGTATATAGTACATTGACAACATTTACTTGCTCAGCAAATTTTGTTCATATATCTCTTGCAGTTTTTTTCAGAACTCAAAATCAACGTTTCATGGGCTGTAAGAGCTGATCCTGCAGAAATGAAAAGAGCTTTAACTCAAAAACGGAACATGATAGAGCTGAGTTGAAATGCTTTCAACAGAACACTGTTTGCTTAATTGGCTTTAAAAGAAAATGAATCACAAACTAAAGATGGACCAAGGATTTTTAATACGATAGCTATTTGTTAAAATACAAAATGTTTTCACTATTTTACCAAGATCTTGCTGTATTAACTGTGAATATTTCATTTTATAGGTATAGAGCTTTATAACAGAGTATATGTCTCGCACAAAATCTCTATACTTTTTGACTATTTAAGAAGGTGTAAAGTCAATCAAATGTGCAGACAGTGCACATTTAGCGTGCAATCTACAGGATCTACTTACTCTTTAAAAGAACAACCGGGTCACTAATATTTAATCTGTTTGGTTTATAGATAAATCCTTGTCTAAGATTTCAATGACAAAGAAACTCCAAAATCGGGCTTGATGCCATTCAATGCTGCCAATTCTCCCCTAGCGTCCTTATGTCTTCACATGTGGTCCACAGCTCTATTTATGAACTCAAATTTAGCGTGAATAAGACGCTCTCACGCAAAGTGGCTCGTAATGCTCCGCTGACAAAAAAAGTGGGTCTAAAAAGCCAAACTAGGATGTGCAGTTTCGGTCCTTGCATGTCGGCGCTTTTATTTTCAAGGTTAATTGGGGAATTTCACACTTCACTACCTCTCATTAATTAACATTAGCGCCTCCCTGAGCCGGCAGCGGTGCAGCGAGGGCACGAAATGGCAACTCCGAGGAGCGTTTGAGAATCTTACAGCAAGTTCATTATGACGCCCATGAATTTGTTAAAGTAAAAGTACTGTATGTTGGTATCAGTCCTCGAAATTTCAAGAAAAGCAGGAGGAACTCACTTTTTTTAAGAATCAGCTAATCCAACACCTTTAATTCTAATATATTAAATATATTAAATTAAATATAGTAATTTTTATTCTCTGCGCTGTTAGCATGCTAGTAGTTGTTAGCTTTACCGTGACTGCAAAACTCACTCTCTGGCTCTCTGCAAGTTGTGAAAAGCGCTTATAAACCATTAGGTGAGTGATCAATATGCACGGACTGCTGCATAGACATTTTTAAGGTGTTTACAGCGGCGTTAAGTGCATTGATAACACATCAAGGGGTCGGAGCTGATGGTGGCCGCCGTACATCAGGATACTAACCTTTTAGAACCTGTCTTAGCCCGTTTGAGTTTTTAAACGATTCAGAAAGACCCAGGAATCACTGAGAAATGTCCCGCTAAAGTCTTTAAACTGAGAGTGGCTCTAAACAAATGATTAAATATCCATATATAGATAATTTGTCTCATTAAAGATGGGGTATCTGATTGTCAAACTGTGAAAGAAGGAAGTATTTATGTATTTAATCTATCTAATTTAGCTCTCATAAACAGTTAATATTCATAATGCTTTTAACTATTGCCATTGAACACAAAAATAGTCATCTTTTTACCTGGATTTGTCTTGCTAAGCGGAAGATGGCCCATCGGTGGGATGTGGTACTTTTACTTTATTTATTACATTTTGTCAATTCTAAAGCTGCTAGATATTATACATAAAAATACAGCTGTTAACACACTTGTTTCCAATCAAATCAACCATTCTGGGATTAATCTGGGTCAGTTTATCCCAACCTACAAATAAAACAATTAGCCTAAAATTCCAAAACCAAAATTAATAGGACTTTTGTATGGACTATTTTACTTTATTACAACACTTGTCAAAACCCAACAAATACCCAGACTCTTGTAAATCAGACCATCCTCCAGGCACCAGCTTTACTCATTCATATATTTAACAAAGAAAGGCTGAAGAGTTCTATCCAACATGATAATAAGTGCATTTCCGCATTCACCTGCCCTGCTTTGAACATAAAACACGTCGAACTGTGTGTCAGCACATCTGTCCTTCTCCTCCTCCTTCCATTAAACCTCTGTTAGTTCAGTGTATTTTTGACGCCGCCATTATCAGCGCTCAGGAGTGGTCGGGGACAATGATTAAAGACGCACAGAGTTCACTGGGTGGATTTTTGAGAAGGACGCGCCTCTCGACCTCCATTAGAGCAGAAACCAGCCCCAACGCAGTCCAGACACTTTTTTCTGAATGGAGTGGAGAGTAAAAACATGCTGATAAACCTGTGAAATGGGTTTAAATCTGGGTTTAAGAGCAGGTATGGAACAAGCTGCATCTAAACCAGATTTTTACAGGAGTATGCTAAATCTAAACTAAACCAGGGTTGAGCTATCTAAATAAGGACTAAGAAATATATTTATGTATCTAACTATGCAAATCTCATGGTACAATATTACCACAATATTCATTTCACAGTACAATATTTATTATAGGAATGCCACTTTTTTCTTATAAAAAGAAAAAAAAAAGAGCCTATTCCACATAATTAAGATAAAATTCAAGGGATGTTAAGATTATTAGGTTAATTAACAATTGTGATTACTCAGGTCACAATTCAATCGTAAGAACAAAAATAATAATAATCGTAATATTTAATATTTTCGAAGCAAAATTAAGTATTTTTAGCACAAGATATCATCCAAAAAATAGATACATCACTTTTTAAAATCTGGCTGTTTTTGTCATATTTAGCTTTATTTTGTCTTTCAGAAAGTTTAATTCCGTAAAGCCGGTCACAAACCTGAGAAACAGCAATATGTCAGACCACGAGATTGAAAGAAAATGAAAGATGTCACTGTTGTTTCGCCACAGTCTCAATAATCCCGAATAATCGTGATGTTTTTTCTCACAATAATCACTCAAATGTTTGTATCGGGACATCTTTAATAACACCAAAAACGAGCAAAGAATCATGGTCGGTGTTGTTTTGTTTGCACTTTTGCTGCGGCTACGAAATAATGCAAAAAAGGTTATATACAGTAATAATTAAATCAAATCCACGTAAAATATAGCAGGTTTTTAGACATAAACAGTTTGTAATAAACAGTGACAGCCCTAAAACTATAAAATGAACTACTGTAGCTCTTATAAAAGCAAAACCATAAAGTAGCAGTGGATATATAAAATGTGAACTACAAAAAATAAGCTTGTATACAGCGGAGAAGCCTCACACTGCACCACGCAATTTGGCTTTCTAATAGAATGTTCCTCTAGTGTAAAGTTTTCATCATTTCTCGCGTCTCGGCTCCCTGACAGTTCTGTGACCTCCTCTTTTTTTTTTTTTTGCCCGCACCTTGAATGCCTTCTTCATATTTGCTCCTGTGTTGGGAAACTCTGATCTCGCCAAATGTCACCAGGGCTCAGGAGGAGAAGGGAGACGGACGCGACCGGGAGCTGAATCTGTAGCTCACGTCGGCCCTCTGTCAACACAACCACCCCAGACGTGTTCAGGAAAGTTTTGTCTTTGAGTATTTCACAGCTTTACGGATGAGCAAAGTCCTGAACACATTATTTCAGTTCAGTTATTCATAAGAACGGTTACATGACAGTAAAATTATCAAACTAGAGAAAACTTATTTGATTTGTGGTAAATTTACATATCAAGTTCACATGATTATTTTATATTGCACTGTTCATACATAAAGCAACTCAAAGTGATTCACAACCATAAAAAAACAATACAAAACAAAGTACAAAATACTTCACAATATAAATAATTTCAAAACATAAATAGTCACAGATAACTCTTTCAATCTTTCATATTTCTCTTTCGTTCATTTTTTGCCTTTGCCACATTAGGTTGACCATTTTTATTGCGGTTTCGTGTCAGAATCAAACAGAAATCAGATTACAGTCGTCCCTCGCAATAACACGCTTCACCTTTCGCTGTCACGCAGATTTTTATTGTACTTTTTGTTTTGTTTTATTTGTGTATTGTTTTCTGCATCCTGATTAGCCAAGGGACTGTAGACTATTGTCAATCAATCTCCTCCGAACCGTGTCTCTTGTGCAGCAGCTACAGAATGCGTTCAGTTTGCCAAAAATGTATCGTTGGCATTGTGACTGAAATGTCAAGTGGGTAGTGGGGGGTTTTGCAACCTTAAAAACATTCAAAATAAAACTGTAAAGAAAATAATGCAGACTACTTTGCGGATTTCACTTTTTTAAGAAGGTAACGCCCGCGATAAACGAGTTGACCACTGTACTCATGTCAGCTTTAGCTTTTTACATGACATTTTAATCGTTTGCTAACTCCAGAAATCAGATAATGATCAGAGTTTTGGAACATATGTAAAGGTCAGTTCACACTTAAATTCAAACAAGGTTTGACACCTTTCAAATGAAGCGCTGAATGTAGATTATTATTCCCAGTTTAATCCCAGTTCGGTTGTGTGCGAGTGTGAACACAGCATAAATATACCAATTTACCTTTTATATCCAAAATTCTTGAAAAAAGCAGTCGCCTCTCAACTTCACACCCATCTTATTTTCAAACAGTCTCTATGAACATTTTCAATCTGGTTTCCGTCCACTTCACAGCACTGAAACTGCACTTCTTTAAAATCACAAATGATCTTCTCATAGCTAACTTTACTATCTATTCTCATCCTCCTCGATCTAACAGCAGCATTTGACACCATCTCCACACAGCACTCTCGTCCATAGGCCTTAAATCTATTGGCTATCTATTGGCTATCTAGCTCCCACATTCCTCTCTGTTGGTTCACTTCCTATCTCTCCGATCGCAATCAATTCATACAAACTGAAATCCCACCAATCCAACCCCTTCCCTGTCCCAGCTCTTGTGCCCCCTTCTTTACATCATCTACATTCTCCCTCTTGGTTCTAATCTTCCGTAAACACAACATTCATTTCCATTGCTACGCGGATGAAACCCAGCTCTACCTTCTCCTCTAAACCAATTGCATTCACTTCCACCAGCCTCTCTTTCTCTCTGTCTGCAGGAAATCAATTCCTGGTTCTCTTCAAAATTTCCTCAAACTCAACAGCTCTAAAACCAAAGTCCTACTGGTAGGCACCCCTTCCACTCTCTCAAAATCATCAGTTTCAAACAGTTTCACCAATTTCTATCAATGACTCCACTGACCTCCCCCCTCAAGTTCAAGAGTCTGGGTGTCATCCTCGACAGCACCCTTTCTTTCCACTCCCACATCAACAACATCACTCGTTCTGCCTACTTCCACCTTCGCAACATCTCTCGTCTCCGTCCTTCTCTCACTCCTCACACCCACAGCCATACGTCCACAGTCTAGTCACCTCCCGGATCGATTTTTGTAACTCTCTCCTCTTTGGTCTCCCCAATAAATCCCTCCAGAAAACTGCAGCTTCTCCAAAACTCTGCAGCCCACATTATCACCAGGACGCCCTCCCACCATCACATCACCCCCATCCTTCAACAACTTCACTGGTAAAAATTGCATATTCATATTTATGAGTATCATTTTACTAGTCTATTTTATATTTTGGCGGAAATATTGTTATCGGAGTGTGTCTGTATGTATGTCTCTGTTGTTAACCCTGCGATGAGTTGGCCCAAAGGCACTTGGGATAGTCTCCAGTCACCCGCGACCCCTAACGGGAACAAGCGGTAGAAAATGAATGAATGAATGCATTGTTATCGGAATATTCCAAAAAAAAGTGTTGAGATATTTTTTTTTGTTAATATTGTAGGGTTGGTAAAAAAATATAAATAAAAAGTGGCTTAGATAGTGATTATTTGTATCTATTATTTATTTTTTTGATTCATTTTCAAACTTTTGACCTATAGATTAGAACATGACGGAGTCTGTGTCTGTCTGATATGAATGGAGACGGTGATGTATTGGTTGAAGGTAACACCGCTGACAACTTGAGACAAAAAGCTGTTCCTATCTGCAGACGACATCTCCGTTTGACCAGAGAATGTGAAGGTCTAAATGTTTTGTCACTTATATTTGCACTCAAATGTTAAAAACGTATTACGCTTAAAGGTTATGTTTTGATTTGTTGGAGGCCGTAGAGGTGGTAAGACATATATCAAGATGTAGATAATATTTGTGAATGTTGTTTTGAGGAGATGCAAAATGTGAATATTGAGTATGTAGTTTAGAGGAAGACAGTAAAACAAAAAAGGTGATATTTCTGCATGTTTTTGATTCATTTAATTTGGTTATGAATGTGCTAAATGATAACAACAGAGTGTATTTTTTTTTTTTTTTTTTTTTTTTAAAGTTAAATTTAAAGTTAAAGTTTAAATGTTTTTGTTATTTTTATTGTTTTGATTTATTTTCTTTTTTTCGATGAACATTGTTTATGTATTTATTTTATTTTTCAAACTGAAAAAAAAGAGAGAAGATGGAAAAAAACAACAATAAAGAAACAAAAAAGAAAACAGATCGGGTTGTTTTTTCAAAAATAAAAAACACAATAAAACAAGTTTATCCCATGATAAGAAATAAAATAAGCCACATGAATTTCAAAATAATTGTCCCATTTCAGTCTTTTAAATTTGTCCGTTTCCCGGGTGAGTCAGGATGTCAGTTATAGTGTTGGGCCAGTCCTTTGCCGTCGGTGCCGTTTGTGTCATCATTTTTTGTGATGGCCTTAGAAATGTCAAGATTATTAGGTTAATCGATAATTGTGATTATTTCGGTTGTAAAGACTAAAAAATTAGAATCGTGACATTTTTCGAAGAGCAATTTACTGTTGTTGTTTTTCTAAATTCAGTTTATAGAAAAGTGACCATTTTCCAACTAAATTAAGTTTTAGTTATCTTTTAAAAAATGCTGTGGCGATTTTAAAATATTTTAGATATTTCTGCTCAGTCTTTCCTCAAAAAAGTAAACCTTGATTTAAAATGCTTTTTTATCTTGCTGTTTATGTCAAATTAATCTTTCAGAAAGTTTGATTTGATAAAGCCAATCACATATTGAGGAGCGGTGACGTTTGAAGAAAACAAAACAGGGGAAGAAAATGTAGGATTTTATTGTTGTTTTGGTCCGAATGTCGTGAATAATAGTTGAATGTTTATTCTCACAATAATATTTAGACTAAAATTTGAAATAGTGACATCCCAAGATGGACTTTTCCCTGTCCGCTAATAGCTACATACTTCACATCATGCCATTTCAAGTACATTTTTTGTTCAGCTTCAATGTGTTCCAATCAGATGTACTCTGGGTTTCATATGTGTCTCACTGGACCAGAACACATCCCAGTCTTGCATTCATTTAGCCTCATTTTGGAAATCCGGGGCTATCGTTTTGATTTGAAAGCCGTATCCTCCGTTCATTCCAGAAAATATGGAGTTTCAAATTACAAAGTGCAAAACCAAATGTGCTGCTGTGCTGACTAAAGGCGTTGCAACGGAATGGAAATGCTTAATTGCAGGTGACAGAAATATCAAATTATCTTTAGTTTTAGCCCAAAAATAAAGGCCATGGGAGCGCTTGTGATTCTGTTTGTTAGTACACTCAGCTGCCTGATATCCAAATCTTTTTTTTTCAGATTACGTTTCAGAAAGTAACCTTAAACAAAAAAAAAAAATCAATCATCTGATGAAGACTTTTTGCTGACGGTTAATTGATCAGAATCAGTTTTAGGCTACGTTCACACTGCAGGTCAAATCTGATTTTTTTTGCCCATCTGTGACCTGTATCCGATTTTTTCAGGACAGTGTGAACAGCATTTGATTTTTCCAAATCCGATCCAGGCCACTTTCCTATGTGGAAAAAAATCCAAGATGTATCTGTACTTTTAGAATGGGACTTCAAGCTGAACGCTCAGGTCGAGTTCAATCGACATGAACGTCATCAGTAGGTGACATTTCAAGAAGAAACATCACAATTCTGAGTCAATGTGGATAGAAATGGTGAAAGATTGAAAGGACTCGAAAAGAGACTTGAGAACAGCACGGTGCAACTCACTGATCTGAATCTTATTTCGGACCATGGAGATGCAAAAGACTTTGGGGGATTCAATCAAGGAAATGGGAACTTTTCGCTGTCGGACGGAGTAACTCAATGAATCAAGCTGATCACTGCCTGAAAAAAATACCTCCTTTCTGGGCTAATTTTTTGCACCAGCCAGTCCCCAAAAGACCCAAAAGGACCTGCCAAAAGCCCCCGGAGTCTAGCCTGAATTTAAAAAAAGTCTATTTTTGGTCACATGACTGGACCCAAAGGGGCAAAAACGACAGGCCAAAAGCCCACAGTGTTTAGCCTGAATCAAGGGCCTACTTTCATGGCTAAGTCTTGGCACCACCCTGGCTCCAAAAGTCCCAAAAGGAAAACGGAAATGGCTCCTGAGTCTAGCCCGAATCAATGCCCTCATTTTGTGGCTAAGTCTTGGACCCAACCTGGCCCCAAAACGGCCAAATGACCCAGGCCAGAGCCACAAGAGTCTAGCATGAATATAAACGCTCATTTCAGGGGTAAGTCTTGGCACCAACCTGGCCCAAAAAGGGCAAAAAGGGCCAGGCCAGAGCCCCCAGAGTCTAACCTGAATTAAAATAATCCTTTCTGGGCTAACTTTTGTCACAAGCCTAGCCCCATGAGGACAAAAAGGACCGGCGAAAAGCTTAGTCTAGCCTGACAAAAAGCCGTCGTTTCTTGGCTAAGTCTTGGACCCAAACTGCTCCGAAAAGGGCCAAACGGACCCCAAAGTCTAGCCTGAAACAAAGCTCTCCTTTCTGGCGTGAGTCTTGGCAACAGCCTGGCCCCAAAAGGGCCAATAGGACCAGGACAAAGCCCCGAGGATATTCTGAATAAAAATTATCCTTTGTTGCATAACAATGGTCACAAGCCTGGCCTCAAAAGATAAAAAAAACAAAAACAAGGAAAAGCCCCAAGAGACCAGCCTGAATTAAAGCCCTTCTTCCTTTGGTCAGTCTTGGCACAAAACTGGTCCCAAAATGGCTAAAAGGACCAGGCTAGAGCCCCCAGAGTCTTGCCTTAATAAAAGCCCTAATTTCTTGGCTAGGTCGTGGCACCAGCCTGGCTCCAAAAGTCCTAAAAGGACCAGGTAAATGGCTCCAGAGTCAAGCCTGAATCAAAGCCCTCCTTTCCTCACTAAGTCTTGGACCCAACCTGATCTGAAAAGGGCCAAATGGACCAGACAAAAGCCCCAAGAGTCCAGTCTGAATCAAAAACCTCCTTTCTGGGCTAAGTCTTTACACCAGCCCGTCCCAGAAAAGTCCGAAAAGGACCTGCAAAAAATCCCCCAGAGTCTATCCTGAATCAAAGCCCTCCTTCCAGGGGTAAGTCTTGGAAACCAACCTGGCCCTAAAAATGGCCAAAGGGACAAGGCCAAAGCCCCCAGAATATAGTCTGAATCAAAATTCTCCTTTCTGGGCTAAGTCTTTACTCCAGCCAGTCCCAGAAATGTCCGAAAAGGACCTGCCAAAAGCCCCCTAGAGTCTATCCTGAATCAAAGCCCTCCTTCCAGGTGTAAGTCTTGGCACCAAACTGGTAACAAAATGGCTGAAAGGACCAGGCCAGAGCCCCCAGAGTCTAACCTGTATTAAAATAATCCTTTCTGGGCTAACTTTGGTCACAAGCCTGGCCCCAAAAGGGCAGAAAGAAAAAAGGACTTGCCAAAAGCCCACAGAGTCTAGCCTGAATCAAAATCCTCCTTTCCTGGCTAAGTCTTGGGCCCAACCTGATCCGAAAAGGGCCAAACGGACTAGATGAGAGCCCTAAGAATCTAGCCTGAAAAAAAGCTCTCTTTCTGGGGTAAATCTAGGCACTGATCTGTCACCAAAAGGGCCTAAAAGAACAGGCCAGTGCCTTCAAAGTCTTGCCTGATTCAAAGCCTTCCTGTCTGGGCTAAGTTTGAGATCAAACCATGCCCAAAAAAGGCACAATGGACCAGGCGAGGTCCCCCCACAGTCTAGCTTGTGTCAAAGCTCTCCTTTCTGGGTGAAGACTTAGAACAAACCTGCCCTAAAAAGTTCCAAAAGGACAAGGCCAGAGCCCCCAGAGTCTACCCCCCTTTCTAGGCTAAGTCTTTACACCAGCCAGTCCCCAAAAGGACCAGCCAAAAGCCCCCAGAGTCTAGCCGGAATCAAAGCATTCCTTCCAGGGGTATGTATTGGCACAGACTAGGCCCCAAAATGGCTAAAAGGACCAGGCCAGAGCCCCAAGAGTCTAGCCTGAAAAAAGCTCTCCTTTCTGGGGTATCCTTGGCACTGACATGTCACCAAAAGGGCCTAAAAGAACAAGCCATTGCCTTCAGAGTCTAGACTGATTCAAAGCCTTCCTCTCTGGGCTAAGTTTTAGATCAAACCATGCCCAAAAGGGCAACATGGACCAGGCCAGTGCCTTCAGAGTAGCCTGCTTTAAGCCCTCATTTCTTGGCTAAGTCTTGGACCCAACCCAATCCCAAAATGGCCAAACGGACCAGGCCAGAGCCCCCAGAGTCTAGCCTGAACCAAAGCCTTCCTTTTTGGGCTAATGCTTTGAAACAACCTGGCCACAAAATAGCAAATAGGGCCAGGCCAGAGCCCCAGGAGTCTAGCCTGAAACAAAGCCTTCCTTTCTGGGCTAATGCTTTGAACCAACCTGCCCACAAAATAGCAAATAGGGCCAGGCCAGAGCCCCAGGAGTCTAGCCTGAAACAATGCCCTCCTTTCTGGGGTAAGTCTTTGAACCAAACTGGCCCCAAAAAGGCTAAACAGAACAGGACAGAGCCCCGAGAGTCTAGCCTAAATCAAAGCCCTCCTTCCAGGGGTAAGTCTTGGCACCAACCTGGCCCCAAAACGGCCAAATGACCAAGGCCTCAGAGTCTAGCTTGAGTCAAAACCCTCTTTTTTGGGAAAAGACTTGGCACAAGCCTGGCCGAAAAAGGACATAAAGAACCAGGCCAGTGCCCCAAGAGTCTCACCTGAAACAAAGCCTTCCTTTCTGCAGTAAGTCCTGGCACCAACCTGGGCCCAAAAAGGCTAAACGGACCAGGCCAAAGCCCCTAAAGACGAGGCTGAATCAAAGCCCTTCTTTCCTGGCCAATTCTTGAAACTAAACCGAAAGGGCCAACCTGACCAGTCCAGAGACCCCAGAGTCCAGCCTGAAAAAAAAAAAAACTTTTTCTGCTGTAAATCTATGTACCAGCGTGTTAAAAAAAGGGCTAAAAATAACAGGCCATTGCCCCCAGAGTATAGCTTGAATCAAAGTCCTCCATTCTGGGCTAAGTCTTGGCACCAGCCTGACTCCAAAAATCTCAAAAGGACCAGGGAAATGGCTCCAGAGTTTAGCCTGATTCAAAGCCCTCCTGTCTGGACCAAGTTTTAGATCCAACCATGCCCCCTGAGTCTAGCCTGAATAAAAGCCCTCCCTCCTGGCCAGGTCATGAAACCAACCTAGTCCCGAAAGGGCCAAAATGACCGGGCGAGAGTCCCCAGAGTCTACCCTGAATAAAAGCCCTCCTTTCTTGGCTAAGTCATTAAACCAGCCTGTTCCCAAGAGGGCCAAAAGGAACAGCCAATTGCCCACAGAGTCTAGGCTGAATCAAAGCCCTCCTTTCTGGGCTAAGTCTTTGCACCAGCCATTGCCCAAAAGTCCGTAAAGGACCAGCAAAAAGCCACCTAGAGTCCAGCCTGAATACAAATTCTTCTTTCTGGGTTAAGATTGTTCACAAGCCTGGCCTCAAAAGGGCCAAAAGGACCGCACTAATAAAATACCCCAGCGACTTGCCTTAAACAAAGCGCTTGTGTACTTTTTTCAGAGCTAACAAACAGCTAAAACTCAAAAATGCAACATGATAGACTACAACTTTAAAGACATATTGTGAAGAATGACAAGTTTTACTTAGCAAGTATGATTCAGACTTGTTTTTAGAACTCACAAATTTGTTTAAGGGCTGAAAATGCATATGAGGCAATAAAAACAAAAGCAACTATGACTCCAAAAATGGGATTTGATAGACCTAAACTTTAAACTGTATATTTAAAAATTCTACCTGCTCAGCAAATTTGGTTCATATATCTATTGAAGTTTTTTTCAGAATCAGAATCAGAATCAGAATCAGAAAGAGTTTATTGCCATTGTCAATGAACAAAATTCAAAAACGTAGGAACTTGTCTCGGCCTTAAGGTGCAACATAAAAACACTGAGCAATAATAAAACAAACATATATTCAATCAAAAAAGGGCATGCATTAAGAAACAATTTAAAATTACATATACAATAAAGATAAAAATAGGCATTTCTATGTACACAAGAGTTATAGTTAGATTTACAGTTTGAGTGCAGAAAGTGACAGTGCAGTGAGTGGTTGAATATTTCAGTTAAAGTGACAGGTGTTTTGAAGTGTTCATGAGTCCAACAGCAGAGGGAAAGAAAACTATTCTTGTGGCGGGAGGTTCTGGTCCGGATGGACCGTAGCCTCCTGCCTGAGGGGAGTGGTTCAAACAGACCATGTCCAGGGTGAGAAGGGTCAGCTGTGATCCGACCTGCTCGTCCCAGAGCCCTGGAGACGTACAGGTCCTGCAGAGATGGAAGTCTGCAGCCCGATCACCTTCTCAGCAGAACGCACAATGCGCTGTAGTCTCTGTTTGTCCCTGGCTGTGGCTCCAGCGTACCACACGGTGATGGAGGAGGTGAGGATGGACTCAATGATGGCCGTGTAGAACTGCACCATCATCTGCACTGGCAGCTTGGCTTTCCTCAGCTGCCGCAGAAAGTACATCCTCTGCTGGGCCTTCTTGATGAGGGAGCTGATGGAGGGCTCCCACTTGAGGTCCTGGGTGATGGTGGTGCCCAGGAAGCGGAAGGAGTCCACGGTGGTGATGGGGGAGTCTGTCATGATGAGGGGGGCTGGGGGGCTGTGGCTTTCCTGAAGTCCACGATCATCTCCACTGTCTTCTGGGCGTTGAACTCCAGATTGTTACCGCTGCACCAGGACACCAGCCGGTCCACCTCCCTCCTGTAGTCAGACTCATCCCCGTCCGAGATGAGCCCGATGAGGGTGGTGTCGTCCGCAAACTTGATGAGTTTTACAGGAGTCGTGGCTGGAGGTGCAGCAGTTTGTGTACAGGGAGAAGAGCAGAGGGGAAAGTACACAGCCCTGAGGAGCGCCTGTGCTGATAGTCCGAGTGTCTGAGACATTCTTCCCCAGCCGCACGCACTGCCCGATCCGTCAGGAAGTCAGTGATCCACCTGCAGGTGGAGTCAGGCACGTTGAGCTGGGAGAGCTTGTCCTGGAGCAGAGCAGGGAGGATGGTGTTGAAAGCAGAGCTGAAGTCCACGAACAGGATCCTGGCGTAGGTTCCCGGGGAGTCCAGATGCTGCAGGATGAAGTGGAGTGCCAGGTTGATGGTGTCGTCTACAGACCTGTTGGCTCTGTAGGCGAACTGCAGGGGGTCCAGCAAGGGAGGAGGTGAAGGACTTGAGGTGGGGCAGGACCAGGCGTTCAAATGACTTCATGACTACAGACGTCAGCGCCACAGGCCTGTAGTCATTAAGTCCAGTGATCCGGGGCTTTCTGTGGGACAGGGACAATGATGGCAGACTTGAAGCAGGCTGGGACATGGCATGACCCCAGGGAGGTGTTAAAAATGTCTGTGAAGACGGGGGTTAACTCTCCTACGCAATGTCTTAATGTAGCGGCAGAGACGCCGTCTGGTCCAGCAGCTTTTTCGGGGGTTGGATTTTCCGAAATAGCCTGTGAACATCCTGTTCCTGAACTGAGAGGATGGTGGGGGAGGTGAGGGTGACCAGGTTTGGGTTGGCGGAGGTGGCCACCGTGGGGGAGGGGGTGGTCACATCAAACCTGGAGTAGAAGGGTGTTAAGTTGCTCAGCCAGTTTTCGATTGTCTGCAGCAGGGGGGCTCGGGGCTTGTGGTTGGTGAGGAGCCGGAGCCCCCTCCACACGGAGGCGGGGTTGTTGTCAGAGAACTGCTGCTTCAGACGCGTATTGTACTGTGATCTCGCTCGAGAAACCTCTTTACTAAATCCATTTGCGTCTTTGTAGCGCCCCCTGTCACCAGCCCTGTGCGCTGCCTCCTTCTGCTGCCTTAACTGCCTCAGTTTTGGAGTAAACCAGGGTTTCACAACTCACAACTCACAATCAAAGTTTCATGCGCTGTAAGAGCTGATCCTGCAGTAAAACCATTGAAAACATATATAACTCCAAAACGGAACATGATAGACTGAAACTTTAAAAGATATATTGTGTAGAATGAAAAGTCCTACTCATACAGAAAATATGGTTTAGATATCTTGTGTACTTTTTCAGAACCCTTCAAGGGCCTGAAAATGCATATAAGGCAATAAAAACAGAAAAACAACTATAACTTAAAAAAGCAATATTATACACCTAAACTTTAAACTATATATTGAGTAGAAAAAGATTCAGTTGTAGTCATCTGGACTCTGTTTTAGAAAAAACACATGAGAGTTGAAACGTTTTGTTTTTTCTAAAACAGAGTCCAGATGACTACAACTGAATCTTTTTCTACAATGGAACACTCCTGGACGAATGAGGGATTACACCGACATATATATTGAGTACATTGACAACATCTACCTGCTTAGCACATTTGGTTCATATATCTTGTGTACTTTTTTCAGAACTGTCCAAGGGCCTGAAAATGTTCTTTTTAGCCCTTATGTTGACACGCTGGTGCATTGATTTACTGCAGTACTACTTACTTTTCAGGCTGGACTGAGGGGGGTCTGGACTGGTCAGGTTGGCCCTTTTGGTTTCGTTTCAAGATTTGGCAAGGAAAGGAGGGGTTTGATTCAGGCTTGTCTTTTGGGGCTTTGGCCTGGTCCTTTTGGCCATTTTGGGGCCAGGCTTGTGCCAAGACTCAGCCCAGAGAGGAGTACTTTGATATGGGCCATACTTTGGGGTCTTTTCACTGGTTCAGCCGGTCATTTTGGGGCCAGTCAGGTGTCAGGACTTAGCCAAGAATGGAGTGCTTTGATATGATTACTAATTTGGGGGCTTTGCCCTGGTTCTGCTGGTCCTTTTTGGGCCAGTCAGGTGCCAGGACTTAGCCCAGTGTGGAGTGCTTTGACCTGGGCCATACTTTGGGGTCTTTTCACAGGGCATGCCGGTCGTTTTTTTGGGCCAGTCTTGTGCCAGGACTTAGCCCAGAGTGGAGTGCTTTGCCTCTCCTTGAACCGACACCTTAACGTGGTGGAGGGGTTTGAGCGCCCGAATTATCCCAGGAGCTATGTTGTCCGGGGTTTCAAGCCCCTGGTAGGGTCTCCCAAGGCAAACAGGTCCTGGGTGACGGGTCAGACAAAGAGCGGTTCACAAGCCCTTTATGATCAGAAGAAAAACAAGGCCAGTTACAAAGCCCGGATTGGCGTCACCGGGGCCCCACCCTGGAATCAGGCCTGGGGTGGGTGCTCGACGGCGAGCGCCTGGTGGTCGGGCCTTTCCCCACGGGGCATGACTGGGTGCAGCCCGAACGAGTGTCGTGGGGCCGTCCTCCCGTGGACCCACCACCTGCGGGAGGATCCGTAAAGGGCGGCAGTCGATGGCAGGGGCCTCGACAACCGGATCTCCGGACACAGAAACTAACTCTGGGGACATGGAACGTCACCTCTCTGGGGGGGAAAGAGAGCCTGACAACAGTCTGGTGCCAGGACTCAGCCCAGAGTGGAGTGCTTTTATATGGGCACAACTTTGGGGCTTTTCATCAGTTTCTGCTGGTCGGGGCCAGTCCGGTGCCAGGACTTCAATTAAATTCAATTTATTTTTGTAACGCCCAAAATCACAACAGTAGTTGCCTCGAGGGGCAATAGTGGAAAACAAAATAAACAGTGTTCATAGGGACTTGGAAATGTCCCAGCGTCCTGTGTCAGACAGACTCCCAAGCTGTCCTTAGACCCTCCTTAGGAAAAACTACGGGAAAACTTAAAAAGTAGAAACCTGTAGGAGTTCCACAGTGAAGGAGAGATCCGACTCCCTTGGACGGACAGGCGGACGCACCTCAATTTGCAGATACACGGTGGAGCAAGACCCACTCAGGAGGAGAACCAATTTTTCGAGACCGATGAAGAACCGTTCATATGGAGTAAAGGCCGTTTCTCCAGGCAGACCGTTTCTCCAGGCAGACCGTTTCTCCAGGCAGACCGTTTCTCCTGGCAGACCGTTTCTCCAGGCAGACCGTTTCTCCAGGCAGATGAGGAGCATCTGGATCCACAGGTCCTCGATGTGCCTGCTCCACTCCCGTCGGGGAAGTGGGAGAAAAAGAAGGAAAAGCGATGAACAAATTGCCAGTGAAATTAAATATTAAATATTGTTTGATAGAAAAGTAGTAGGAAACAGAGGATAGTGCTCAAGCTGCCATACTTCCCCCAGTATAGCTGCTCCTAGGGCAGCATAGCTGGGAACTATTGGTTTTTATTTCTGTTCCTAACTGGCCTGACCATAAGCGATTTCAAAGAGGAACGTTTTAAGCCTGGTCTTACATGAAGAGACTGTGTCGGCCTCTTTAACATGGACAGGAAGCTGATTCCACAACACAGGAGCTTGGTAGCTAAACGCTCTACTACTGTGCTTTTAGAGACTCTTGGGACCACCAGAAGTCCAACATTTTGAGAGCGAAGTGCTCTGTTTGGATGATAAGGTATTATAGCCTCTTTGAGGTAGGATGGCAGGTCATTTATGGCTTTGTAAGTCAGGAGGAGGATTTTTGAATTTGATTCTAAACTCGACAGGGAGCCAGTGAAGAGACTCGAGCACCGGCGTAATGTGCTCTCTTCTTTTAGTTCCTGTTAGTAATCTTGCTGCTGCATTTTTTGAACCAGTTGAAAGCTTTTTATGGCACTTTTAGGGCACGCTGCAAGCAGGGAGTTACAGTAGTCTAATCTAGATGTTACAAAGGCATGGACAAGTTTTTCAGCATCGCTTTTAGGCAAGATTTTTTCTGATTTTGGCTATATATACGCAGATGAAAATAGGCTGTTTTTACAGGCTTGATTTATGTGTGCTTTGAATGAGAGCTCTTGGTCAAATAAGACTCCAAGGTTTCTTACAGTGGAGTTAGAGGCTACACTGACGTAGTCCAGTGTGTGACTATCTGCTCAGATAAAGCGTCTCGTAGATGATTAGGGCCTAGTACGATGACCTTGGTTTTTTTCAGGATTTAAGAAGCAGATAATTAAGTGTCATCCTGGTATTTTATCCTTCACACAAGCACCAAGTCTGTCTGCTTGATCGGTCTGATCAGGTTTCTTCATTGATAAATACAGCTGTGTGTCATCTGCATAGCAGTGGAAGTTAATGCTATGCTTTCTGATAATGTTACCTAACGGCAGCATATAAAGAGTAAACAGAATTGGACCGAGAACCTGTGGCACACCGTAGTTACTTTAGAACAGGGTGAGGAGCTCTGGTTTTACATTAACAAACTGGTACCTATCCGATAGGTAGGATTTAAACCAGCTGAGGGCTATCCCTCTGACACCTACATCAGATTCTAACCTCTGCAGTAGAATGTTGTGGTCGATGGTGTCAAACGCTGCAACTGAGGTCCAATAGAACCAGGATTGAGACCAGTCCATTGTCAGCAGCTAATAAACAAATCATTTGTAACTTTAACTAGTGCAGTTTCAGTGCTGTGGTGGGATCTGAACCCTGACTGGAAAAACTTCGAATAAGTAATTTTCCTGTAGATGGGAGACAAAGCTGTTTAACTACAACTCTTTCAAGGATTTTAGAGACAAAAGGTGGATTTGAAATAGGTCTGTAGTTTATCAACTGGTCAGGATCAAGATTAGGCTTTTTCAGAAGCGGTTTAATGACTGCATGTTTGAAGGACTGTGGAACATAACCACTTTTTTAGTGAAGTATTTATTATATTAAGAATAGAATCTATAATTAGGTGGAGAATGTCTTTGAGGAGTCTGGCTTGAATCGGGTCTAGAAATACAAGATGACGTTTTAGACGACATAATGGCTAACGTTATCTCTGCTTGATCAACAGCAGTGAACCTTTCTAGTGATGGATTTATATGGGACACTAGTTTTACAGCTTGAGCTTTTTCAGGGCTAATAGTGGGAGTAGTTTCATCTAATTATCTCTGATTTTCTTTTTATTTTATTGTTAAAAAAATAGTAGAAAATCATTAGAGCTGAGAGTAGCTGGGATTGAGGGCTCTACTGCGCTGTGACAGTGTTTGTTAGCCTGGCTACAGTGCTGAAAAGAAATCTAGTGTTATTTTTGTTGACTTCTACTAAATTTGAATAGTATCTGGTTTTGGGCCTTACGCAGAGCCTGCTTATAGGACAGCAGGCAGATTTTCCATTTTAGGGATCCTTTTAGGGATTCCTCCGTATGGGAGCGACAAAATGGTCTTTCTAATTTTCTAACTCTTTGTTTATGTGAACGCAGTTCTTCATTGTACATGGGAGGCACGTTTTGGCCTAATGACCTTCTGCTTTAGCGGAGCTGCAACATCAAGAGCAGACTTCAGAGAGTTCATGGTCAAGTTGACAATGATCACTTACACTGCGGCTACTAAGGCGGTTCTCATGGAATCACATGACATGTCGCTGAAATTTGGCTCTATTATTTCTTTGAACTTTGAGATAGATTTCCTTCCTTTGTCCTTTCATTATGACTTTATTTTGTGGGGGTTGAATAATCTTTAAGAACAAACTGAAAGGTAATTAGGAAATTATCTGACAGTATAGGGTTTTGAGGGAAGACAATGAGGTCACTAATCTCTATTCCATATGTTAGAACAAGATCTAGAGTGTGCTTGTGACTGTGAGTTGGTTTATTTACATTTTGCGCAAAACCAAAGCTATCTAACAGGGCGTTGAAAGAATTACTGAGAGAGTTATCGTTCATGTTCACGTGGGATATTGAAAACTCCAACTATCACTACTTTATCCCAGTCTAACACCAAGTTTTGACATAAAGTCTGAGAACTCTGTTAAAAACTCTGAATAGGGACCAGGAGGTCGGTAGAGAACCACGAACAGGACTCCTTTTTGGGTTTCTCCAAATTTGGACATGTGATTGATAGTATGAGGCTTTCAAATGAGCTAAATGTATTGTTACTTTTTTTTAGGACTCAAGAGTAGGCCTTGAGTGTGAGATCACTGCCACACCACCATCTCGGCCTGTGCTCCTGCCAGTCTGAAAGTTAACATGAGTGGGTGGAGTGGACTCATTTAGTCTGACATAATCATCTTGTTGAAGCCAAGTTTCAGTTAGAGCTAGAAGATCTATGTTACAATCATTCATTAATTAATTAACTAAAAGCGATTTAGAGGAAATTGACCTAATCTTTAACTGTCCACATTTTACAAACTTATTTATTTGTTTTATTTGTATCTTTTGTGGGTGTTCTTTTGTCTGACGCCTGAACTAGCTTTTCTGAGGTTTGACTTTTTGACATTATTTGCACGAGGGACACACACAGTCTCTATCTGCCTTGAGTCTGAATACTTAATTTGTGACAGAGCGGGCGAGAGCTCAGCGACAGAGGAGTGTCTTACACTGCTGCTCTGCGCCCGGGGCTCATCCCTGGGTGGTAACTTTAGATGACTAAGGCTATCGGTCAAATTCCGAACTAAAAGGGATGTACCCTCCGGATGGATGCCATCCCCTGCGTATGAGCCCGGGCTATCCCCAAAACGGACTCCAATTTTCAAACAAAGACTACATCATTTTGAGGGCACCAAGCAGATAACCAGCGATTGAATGCTGAACAGCGGCTGTACAGTTCAGCATTGATCCGATTGGGCAGGGGACCAGAAAATATTACGGTATCTCTGACATCGTCTTTGCCAATTCACACACCGCACCTACTTGTAATTTGAGCACCTCTGATTGTCTCCGCCGGGCGTCGTTACCGCCTGTGTGAATCACGATTCGGCGGAACCTCTGTCTACTCTGCTTTAAAAGCCTAAGGTTTCCTTCGATGTCACCCATTCTGGCCCCTGGAAAACATCTAACACTTGACGCTGGTAGCTTCACGTCTCTGACTGTAGAACTTCCAATTACCAGAGTATCACGAGTCCATTCAGCGGGCGTGTGATCGCTGAGGGGAGCAAACCTATTGTAGAAGGGAAGCTCATGGTGCACTACAGGCTGGCGTTTAGCGCCTCGTTCCCTCCGAACGGTCACAAATTGGTCCCTATTTTGATCCTGGTCTAGTCCCGGCTGCGCGGGAGGCACTGAGGGGCTAGTCTTAGCCTTGCTAGCGCTGCTAATGCTAACGCTGCATCCTGACGCATGGTCCAGTAAGCCTGATGTTACAACCGGGCTATAGCTAGACTTAAGCTCCTCCAAACAGCGGATCCGTGATTCTAACTCCGTAACCCTGGCTTCCAAAGCTAACACAAGACTGCACTTCACGCACCTGTCGTCGGAGAAAAAGCCAGGGTGACTCAACATATGAAAACTTGAGCAGGTAAAAGCGGGGAAAGTTTCAGCCATGGCGCTAGCGGCTAAGCTAGCTCGGGCTGAGGCTAGAGAGCTGGGGGGGTTTTAATCCACAAAATGCTGAACGAAGTGAGCTGTACAAGGCTCCGGATTGTTAAGGAGCAATCAAACATTCACTGGTGTATAGGAAGCTAAAATAGAAAGGAGCCCAGAAAGGAGTGCTTTGACCTGGGCCATACTTTGGGGGCTTTGCCCTGGTCCTGCCTGTCCTTATGGGGCTGTACTGGTGCCCGGATTTAGCCCAGAGTGGAGTGCTTTTATATGGGCACAACTTTGGGGGCTTTTAATCAGTTCTACTGGTCATTTTCGGGCCAGTCTGGTGCCATAACTTAGCCCAGAGTGGAGTGTTTTTACCTGGGCCACACTTTCGGGTCTTTTCATTGGTGATGTTTGTCATTTTGGGGCCAGTCTGGTGCCAGGACTTGAACCACAATGCAATGCTTTGACATGGGTATGACTTTGGGGGCTTTGCCCTTGTTCTGCTGGTCTTTTTGGGGCCAGTTTGGTGCCAGGACTTAGACCAGAGAGGAGTGCTTTGATATGGGCAATACTTTGGGGGCTTTAACCTTTTTCTGCTGGTCATTTTGGGGCCGGAGTGGTGACCAGACTTAGCCCAGTGAGGAGTGCTTTTAAATGGGCACAACTTTGGGGGCTTTTCATCGGTTCTGCTGGTCATTTTGGGGCCAGTCTGGTGCCAGGACTTAGCCCAGAGTGGAGTGTTTTGATCTGGGCCATACTTGGGGGTCTTCTCACTGGTTATGCCTGTCGTTTTGGGGCCAGTCTGGTGCCAAAACTTAAACCACAATGGAGTGCTTTGAACTTTGGGGGCTTTTCCCGGGTTCTGCCGGTCCTTTTAGGGCTATTCTGGTGCCAGGATTTATTTCAGAGAGGAGTGCTTTGATATGGGCACCACTTTGGGGGCTTTGCTTTGTTTATGCTGGTCATTTTGGGGCCGGACTGGTGACCTAACTTATCCCGGAGAGGAGTGCTTTGACCTGGGCCTTACTTTGGAGGCTTTGCCCTGGTTCAGCCTGGTCCTTATTGGGGCCAGTACTAGGTGCCAGGAACTTAGCCCAGAGTGGAGTGCTTTGACCTGGGCCAGACTTTGGGGGCTTTGCCCTGGTTCTGCCTGGTCCTTTTGGGGCCAGTACTAGTGCCAGGTCACTTAGCCCAGAGTGGAGTGCTTTGACCTATGGGCCAGGACATTTGGGGCTTTTTCCTGGTTCTACTGGTCATTTTAGGGCCAGACTAGTTGCCAGGACTTAGCCCAGAGTGGAGTGCTTTGACCTATGGGCACAACTTTGGGGGCTTTTCAACAGGTTCTGCTGGTCATTTTGGGGCATGTCTGGTGCCAGGACTTAGCCCAGAGAGTAGTGCTTTGACCTGGGCACTACTTTGGAAGGCTTTTTCCTGGTTCTGCTTTCATTTTGGGGGCCAGTCTAGCTGCCAGAATTTTAGCCCAGAGTGGAGTGCTTTGACCTTGGCCAGACTTTGGGGAATTTGCCCTGGTTTCTCTGGTCCTTTTAGGGCCAGACTGGTGACCAGGACTAAGCTCAGAGAGGAGTGCTTTGATATGGGATGGACTTTGGGGGCTTTGGCCTGGTTCCTCCGGGTCCTTTTGGGACCAGTCTGGTGCCAGAACTTAGCACAGAGAGGAGTGCTTTGATATGGGCACTACTTTGGGGCAGTTCCCATGGTTCTGCTGGTCCTTATGGAACAAGTCTGGTGCCAGGACTTAGCCCAGAGTGGTGTTCTTTGACCTGAACCATATTTTTGGGGCTTTGGCCTGGTTTCTCTGGTACTTTTGGGGCCAGTTTGGTGCCAGGACTTAGCCCAGAGAGGAGTGCTTTGAAATGGGGCACTACTTTGGGGCAGTTTTCCCTGGTATCTGCAGGTCGTTTTGGAGCCCAGTTTTCTTGGTGCCAGGACTTAGCCCAGAGAGGAGTGCTTTTATACCTGGGCATTACTTTGGGGAAGGTCCCTGGTTCTGCTGGTCCTTTTGGGGCCAGTCTTGTGCCAGGACTAAGCCCAGAGTGGAGTGCTTTTATATTGGGCCATGAACTTTGGGGGCTTTTTCCCTGGTTCTGCTGGTCCTTTTCAGGCAAGTCTGGTGTAAAGACTTAGCCCAGAGTGGAGTCCACTCTGGGCTAAGTCTGGTGCCAGGACTTAGCCCAGAGTGGAGTGCTTGTCATATGTGCACGACAGTGTGGGCTTTTCC
Source organism: Chaenogobius annularis (assembly GCA_015082035.1). Lineage (NCBI taxonomy): Eukaryota > Metazoa > Chordata > Actinopteri > Gobiiformes > Gobiidae > Chaenogobius > Chaenogobius annularis. The sequence continues at coordinate 48,019 of BJKM01001138.1, forward strand.
CAGGTTCGGCCAGACTCTGAGGGATTTGCCCTGGTTCCTCTGGTCCTTTTAGGGCCGGACTGGTGACCAGACTAAGCTCAGAGAGGAGTGCTTTGATATGGGATGGACTTTGGGGGCTTTGGCCTGGTTCCTCTGGTCCTTTTGGGACCAGTCTGGTGCCAGGACTTAGCCCAGAGTGGAGTGTTTTGAACTGTGCCATACTTTTTTGGTGTTACCATGATTGTCCTGGTCTTTTTTTGGCCAGTCTGGTGTCTGGGCTTAGCCCAGTGAGGAGTGCTATATCAAGGGCACTACTTTGGGGGCTTTACCCTGGTTCTGCTATTCGTTTTGGGGCTAGTCAGGTGCCAGAACTTGGCCCAGAGTGGAGTGTTTTTACCTGGGCCATACTTTGGGGTCTTTTCACTGGTTATGCCGGTCTTTTTAGAGCAAATCTGGTGCCAGGACTTAGCCCAGAGTTGAGGAATCTAATATGGGCACTACTTTGGGGGATTTGCCCTGGTTTTTCCCATTCCTTTTAGGGCCAGTCTGGTGCTAGCACGTAGCCCAGAGAGGAGTGCTTTTATATTGGCACTACTTTGGAGGCTATTTCCTGGTTCTGACGGTCCTTTTAGGGATAGTCTGGTACAAGGAATTAGTCCAGAGAGTAGTGCTTTGATACGGGCACTACTTTGGGGTCATTGCCCTGTTTATGCTGGTCATTTTGGGGCCAGACTGATGACTGAACTTAGCCCGGAGAGGAGTGCTTTGACCTGGGCCTTACTTGGGGAATTGCCTTGGTTCTGCTGGTCCTTTCAGGGCCGTACTAGTTTCAGCACTAAGCCCAGGATGGAGTGCTTTGATATTGGCACTAATTTGGGGGCTTTGCTCTGGTTCTGCGGGTCCTTTTAGGGGCCAGTCTGATGTCAGGACTAAACCCTGAGAGGAGTTCTTTGATATTAGCACTGCTTTGGGGGCTTTAACCTTTTCCTGCTGGTAATTTTGGGGCCTGTCTGCTGCAAAGACGTATCCCACAATGGAGTGCTTTGATATGGGCACCACTTTTGGGGCTTTGCACTGGTACTGCCGGTCATTTTTGGGCCAGTCTGGTGCCAGGACATAGCCCAAAATGGAGTGCTTTGATATGGGCACCACTTTTGGGGCTTTGCACTGGTACTGCCGGTCCTTTTGGGGCTAGTCCGGTTCCAGGACTTAGTCCAGAGAGGATTGCTTTGATATGGGAAGGACATTGGGGGCTTTTCCCTGGTTCTGCTGGTCATTTTATGGACAGTCTTGTGCCAGGACTTAGCCCAGAGAGGAATGTTTTGATATGGGTACTACCTTGGGGGCTTTTCTCTGGTTAAGCTGGTCCTTTTGGGGCCAGTCTGCTGCAAGAACTTAGCCCAGAGTGGAGTGGTTTGATATGGTCACTACAGTGTGGGCTTTTCCCATGTTCTGCCGGTCATTTTGGGGCCAGTCTGGTGCCAGGACTAAGCCCAGAGAGGAGTGCTTTGACCTTGGCCAGACTTTGGTTCCGTTCCCCTTGTTCTGCTAGTCCTTATGGGACCAGTCTGGTGCAAGGACTTAGCCCAGAGTGGAGTGCTTTGACCTGTACAATACTTTGGGGGCTTTGGCCTGGTTCCTCTGGTCCTTTTAGGGCCAGACTGGTGACCATAATTATCTCAGAGAGGAGTGCTTTGATATGGGTTGGACTTTGGGGGGCTTTGGCCTAGTTCCTCTGGTCCGTTTGGGACCAGTCTGGTGCCAGGACTTAGCCCAGAGTGGAGTGCTTGTCATATGTGCACGACAGTGTGGGCTTTTCCCAGGTTCTGCAAGTCATTTTGGGTTCAGTCTGGTGCCAGGATTTATCCCAGAGAGGAGTGCTTTGACCTTGGCCAGACTTTGGGAGCTTTGTCCTGGTTCCTCTGGTCCTTTTAGGGCTTGACTGGTACCAGGACATAGCCCAGAGAGGAGTGCTTTAATATGGGCTCTACTTTGGAGGCTTTGCCCAGGTTCCTCTGGTCCTTTTTGGGCCGGAGTGGAGACCAGACTTAGCCCAGAGAGGAGTGCTTTGACGTGGGCCATATTTTTGGGGCTTTGCAGTGGGCCTGCATGTCCTTTTGGGGCTGTACTGGTGCCAGCCCTTAGCCCAGAGAGGAGTGCTCTTATATGGGCACTACTTTGGGGGCTTTGCCTTGGTTCTTCCATTCATTTTAGGGCCTGTCTGGTGCCGGAACTAAGCCAAGAATGGAGTGCTTTGATATTGGCACTACTTTGGCGGCTTTGCCCTGGTTTTTACCGTCCTTTTAGGGCCTGTCTGGTGCCAGGACTTAGCCCAGAGTGGAGCGCTTTGACCTGGGCCATACTTTGCCGGCGTTTCCCTGGTTCTGCCTGTCATTTTGGGGCCAGTCTGGTGCCGGGACTTAGCCCAGAGTGGAGTGATTATATATGGGCACAACTTTGGGGGCTTTTCATCTGTTCTGCTGGTCATTTAGGGGCCAGTCTGTTTGCCAGGACTTAGCCCAGAGTGGAATGCTTTGACCTGGGCCATATTTTGGGGGCGTTTTCCTGGTTATGCTGGTCGTTTTGGGAATTTCTGGTTTCAGGACTTAGCCAACAATGGAGTGCTTTGATATGGTTACTACTTTGGGGGCTTTGCCCTGGTACTGCTGGTCCTTTTGGGGCGAGTCTGGTGAAAGGACTTAGCCCAGAGAGGAGTGCTTTGATATGGGCCATACTATGGGGGCTTTGCCCTGGTTCAGCCTGTCCTTATGGGGCTGTACTGGTGTCAGCACTTAGCCCAGAGTGGAGTGCTTTGATATGGGAAGGACATGGGGGTTTTGCCTGGTTCTGCTGGTCATTTTGGGGCCAGTCTGGTGCCAGGACTTAGCCCAGAGAGGAGTGCTTTGATAAGGGCACTACTTTGTGGGAAATACCCTGGTTCTGCTTGTCAGTTTGGTGCCAGTCAGATGCCAGGACTTAGCCCAGAGAGGAGTGCTTTGACCTGTGCCATACATTGGGGGTGTTTTATTGGTTCTGCTGGCCTTTTTGGGGCCAGTCTGATGCCAGGACTTAGCCCAAAGAGGTATCCTTTGTAAGGGCACGACTTTGGGGGCTTTACCCTGGTTCTGCTGGTCATTTTGGGGCCAGTCTGATGCCAGGACTTAGCCTAGAATGGAGTGCTTTGATATGGGAACTGCTTTCGGGGCTTTGCTCCTGGTTTTTCCGGTCATTTTGGGGCCAGACTGGTGTCAGGACTTAGCCCAGAGAGGAGTGTTTTGATAAGGGCACTACTTTAGGGGCTTTCCCCTTGTTCTGCTTGTCATTTTGGGGCCAGTCTGGTTCCAGAAAATAGCCCAGAATGGAGTGCTTTGATATGGGCAATAATTTGGGGGCGTTTTCCTGGTTATGCCCTGGTCATTTTGGGGCCAGACTGATGACCAGGACTGAGCCCAGAGAGGAGTGCTTTGATATGGGCACTACTTTGGTTGCTTTGCCCGGGTTCTTCTGGTCCTTTTGGGGCCAGAGTGGTGACCAGATTTAGCCCAAATTGGTGTGCTTTTATAAGGGCACAACTTTGGGGGCTTTTTATCAGTTCTGCATGTCCATTTTGGGGTAGGTGTGGTGCCAGGACTTAGTCCAGAGAGGAGTAATTTGATATTGGCATTACTTTGGCGGCTTTGCCCTGGTTTTGCCGGTCCTTTTGGAAATTGTCTGGTGCCAGGACTTAGCCCAGAGAGGAGTGCTTTGAGATGGGAACTACTTGGGGTGTTTTCCCTGGTTTTGCTGGTCGTTTTGAGGCCAGTCTGGTGCCAGGACTTAGACCCGAATGGAGTGCTTTGATGTTCTACTTTTGGCACTACTTTGGGGCTTGACCGAACTGCCGAGAGAGGAAGGCTTTTACCTGGTTTTGGCGGCTCCGGTCCTTTTGCAGCATGTCTAGTGCCAGGACTTAGCACAGAGAGGAGTGCTTGTTAAGGGCACTACTTTGGGGGCTTTACCCTGGTTCTGCTGGTAATTTTAGGGCCAGTCAGGTGCCAAGACTTAGCCCAGAGTGGAGTGTTTTGACATTGGCCATACTTCGGGGTCTTTTCACTGGTAATGCCGGTCGTTTTGGGGCCAGTCAGGTGCCAGGACTTAGCCCAGAGAGGAGTGCTTTGATAAGGGAAGGACATTGGGGGCTTCGCCTGGTTCTGCTGTTCATTTTTGAGGCCAGTCTGGTGACAGGACATAGCCCAGAGACGAGTGCTTTGATAAGGGAACTACTTTGGGGGAAATACCCTGGATCTAATGGTCTTTTTGGGGCAAGTCAGATGCCAGGACTTAGCCCAGAATGCAGTGCTTTGATATGGAGACTAATTTGGGGGCTTTCCTCTGGTTCTGTCGGTTCTTTTAGGACAAGTGTGATGTAAGGACTTAACCCTGAGAGGAGTGCTTTGATATGGGCACCACTCTCGGGGCTTTAACCTTTTTCTGCTGGTCCTTTAGGGGCCAGAATTGTGACTAGACTTAACCCTGAGAGGGATGCATTTACCAGGGCCATACTTTGGGGGCTTTGCCCTGGTTCCTGCTGTCCTTATGCTGCCAGTACTGGTGCCAGGACTTAGCCGAGAGTGGAGTGCTTTGATATAGGAAGGAAATACTTGGGGGCTTTTCCCTGGTTCTGCTGGTCATTTTGGGGCCAGTCTGGTGCCAGGACTTAGTGTGGAACCCGAAAGAACACTGGAGTGCTTTGATGGTTGGGCATTACTTTGGGGGCTTTGCCCTGGTTTTTCTTGGTCCTTTTGGGCTTTTCTGGTGCCAGGACTTAGCCCAGAGAGGAGTGCTTTGACCTGGGCACTACTTTGGGGGCTTTTCCCTGGTTCTGCTGGTCATTTTGGGGCCAGTCTGGTGCCAGGACTTAGCCCACAATGGAGTGCTTTGATATTGGGCACGACTTTGGGGGCTTTGCCCTGGTACTGCTGGTCCTTTTGGGGCTAGTCTCTGGTGCAAGGACTTAGTCCAGAGAGGAGTGCTTTGATATGAGGGCTCTACTTTTGGGGCTTTGCCCTGTTTTTTACTGCTGGTAATTTTGCGACCATTTTGGGGCCACTGGTGACCGAACTTAGCGGTGAGAGGAGGGCTTTGATACCTGGGCCATACTTTGGGGGCTTTTCCCATGGTTTTGCCTGGTCCTTAGGGGCCAGTACTGGAGCCAGCTTACCCAGAAAGGAGTTTTGACCTTGGCCATACTTTGGGGGCTCTGCCCTTGTTCTTCCTGTCCGTAGGGGCTGTAGTGCCACTACTTAGCCGAGTGGAGTGCTTCGATATGGGAACGACATAGCAGGCTTTTACCCTGGTTCTGCTTGGTCATTTTGGGGCCAAGTCTGGTGCCAGGACTTAGCCCAGAGAGGAGTGCTTTGTTAAGGGCACTACTTTGGGGGCTTTACCCTGGTTCTGCTGGTCATTTTAGGGCCAGTCTAAGGTGCCAAGACCTTAGCCCAGAGTGGAGTGTTTTGACCTGGGCCATACTTCGGGGGTCTTTTCACTGGTTATGCCGGTCATTTTGGGGCCAGTCTGGTGCCAGGACTTAGCCCAGAGGTGAGTGCTTTAATATGGGCACTACTTTGGGGGCTTTGCCCTGGTTTTTGCTTTTCCTTTTAGGGCCAAGTCTGGTGCTAGGACTTAGCCCAGAGTGGAGTGCTTTGATATGGGCCAGGACATTTGGGGGCTTTGCCCTGGTTCTGCTGGTCTTTTTTGGGGCCAGGTCAGATGCCAGGACTTAGCCCAGAAATTGGAGTGCTTTGATATGGGCACTAATTTGGGGGCTTTGCCTGGTTCTGCCGGTCCTTTTAGGGCCAGTCTGATGTCAGGACTTAACCCAGAGAGGAGTGCTTTGATATGGGCACCACTCTCGGGGCTTTAACCTTTTTCTGCTGGTCCTTTTGGGGCCAGAGTGGTGACTAGACTTAGCCCTGAGAGGAGTGCTTTGACATGGGCCATACTTGGGGGTCTTTTCACTGGTTATGCCGGTCGTTTTGGGGCCAGTCTGGTGCCAGGACTTAGCCCAGAGGTGAGTACTTTAATATGGGCACTACTTTGGGGGCTTTGCCGTGGTTTTTCCTTATCCTTTTAGGGCCAGTCTGGTGCTAGGACTTAGCCCAGAGTGGAGTGCTTTGATATGGGAAGGACATTGGGGGCTCTTTCTTGGTTCTGCTGTTCATTTTTGGGGCCAGTCTGGTGACAAGACTTAACCCTGAGAGGATTGCATTTGACCAGGGCCATACTTTGGGGGCTTTGCCCTGGTTCCTGCCTGTCCTTATGCTTCTGTACTGGTGCCACAACTTAGCCGAGAGTGGAGTGCTTTGAGATGGGAAGGACATTGGGGGCTTTTCCCTGGTTCTGCTGGTCATTTTTTGGCCAGTCTGGTGCCAGGACTTAGCCCAGAGAGGAGTGCTTTTATATGGGCTCAACTTTAGGGGGTTTTCATCAGTTCTGCTGGTCATTTTAGGGCCAGTCTGGTGCCAGGACTTAGCCCAGAGTTGGAGTGTTTTTATATGGGCACAACTTTGGGGGCTATTCATCCTGTTCTGCTGGTCATATTTAGGCCAGTCTGGTGCCAGGACTTAGCCCATAGAGGAGTGCTTTGATAAGGGCACAACTTTGGGGGCTTTACCCTGGTTCTGCTTGTCGTTTTAGAGCCGGTCTGATGCCGGGACTTAGACCCAGAATGGAGTGTTTTGATATGGGCACTACTTTGGGGGCTTTGTCCCTGGTTCTGCCGGTCCGTATGCTGCTTTTTACTTGTGCCACTACTTAGCCGAGAGTGGAGTTGCTTTGGTATGGGAAGGACATTTGGGGGCTTTTCATCAGTTCTGCTGGTCATTTTTGAAGCCAGTCTGGTGCCAGGACTTAGCCCGAATGGAGTGCTTTGACCTGTTGGCATTACTTTAGGGGCTTTGCCGTGGTTTTTCCGGTCCTTTTGGAGCTTGTCTGGTGCCAGGACTTAGCCCAGAGAGGAGTGCTTTGACCTGGGCACTACTTTGGGGGCTTTCACCTTTTTCTGCTGGTCAGTTTGGGGCTAGTCTGGTGCCAAGACGTAGCCCAGAGTGGAGTGCTTTGACCTGGGCACAACTTTGGAGGCTTTGCCTTGTTTTTGCCATTCATTTTAGGGCCAGTCTGGTGCCGGGACTAAGCCAAGAATGGAGTGCTTTGATATTGGCACTACTTTGTTGGCTTTGCCCTGGTTTTACCGTCCTTTTGGGCCAGTCTGGTGCCAGGACTCTGCCCAGAGAGGAGTGCTTTAATATGGGCACTACTTTGGGGGCTTTGCCCTGTTATGCTGGTCATTTTTTGGGCCAGTCTGTTACAGGACTTAGCCCAGAGTGGAGTGCTTTGACCTGGGCACAACTTTGGGGGCTTTTCCCAGTTCTGCTGGTCCTTTAGGGGCCAGTCTGTGCCAGGACTTAGCCCAGAGTGGAGTGCTTTGACCTGGGCCAGACTTTGGGGGTTTTCCCTGGTTCTGCTGGTCCTTTTGGGCCAGACTAGTGCCAGGACTTAGCCCAGAGTGGAGTGCTTTGACCTGGGCCAGACTTTGGGGGCTTTTCCCTGGTTCTGCTGGTCCTTTTGGAGCCCAGACTAGTGCCAGGACTTAGCCCAGAGTGGAGTGCTTTGACCTGGGCCAGACTTTGGGGGCTTTTCCCTGGTTCTGCTGGTCCTTTTGGGCCAGACTAGTGCCAGGACTTAGCCCAGAGTGGAGTGCTTTGACCTGGGCCAGACTTTGGGGGCTTTTCCCTGGTTCCTCTGGTCCTTTTGGGAGCCAGACTAGTGCCAGGACTTAGCCCAGAGTGGAGTGCTTTGACCTGGGCCAGACTTTGGGGCTTTTCCCTGGTTCTGCTGGTCCTTTTGGGGCCAGACTAGTGCCAGGACTTAGCCCAGAGTGGAGTGCTTTGACCTGGGCCAGACTTTGGGGGCTTTTCCCTGGTTCTGCTGGTCCTTTTGGGGCCAGACTAGTGCCAGGACTTAGCCCAGAGTGGAGTGCTTTGACCTGGGCCAGACTTTGGGGGCTTTTCCCTGGTTCTGCTGGTCCTTTTGGAGCCAGACTAGTGCCAGGACTTAGCCCAGAGTGGAGTGCTTTGACCTGGGCCAGACTTTGGGGGCTTTGCTCTGGTCCTTTTGGGCCAGACCAGGCCCCAGACTTTGACGGCGCTGGTTTTTGGGGCCAGGTGCCAGACTTAGCCCAGAGTGGAGTGCTTTGACCTGGCAGACTTTGGGGGCTTTTCCCTGGTTCTTCTGGTCCTTTTGGGCAGACTAGTGCCAGGACTTAGCCCAGAGTGGAGTGCTTTGACCTGGGCCAGGACTTTGGGGCTTTTTCCTGGTTCTACTGGTCCTTTTGGGCCAGACTAGTGCCAGGACTTAGCCCAGAGTGGAGTGCTTTGATATTGGCACAACTTTGGGAGGCTTTTCATCAGGTTCTGCTGGTCCTTTTGGGGCCAGACTGGTGCCAGGACTTAGCCCAGAGTTGGAGTGCTTTGATATTGGGCCAGACTTTGGGGCTTTTCCCTGGTTTTTCTGGTCCTTTTGGAGCCAGACTAGTGCCTGGACTTAGCCCAGAGAGGAGTGCTTTGACCTGGGCCAGACTTTGGGGGCTTTGCCCTGGTTTATGCTGGTCCTTTTGGGGCCAGACTAGTGCCAGGACTCAGCCCAGAGAGGAGTGCTTTGACCTGGGCCAGACTTTGGGGGCTTTGCCCTGGTTCTGCCCGGTCCTTATTGGGCCAGTACTGGTGCCAGGACTTGGCCCAGAATGGAGTGCTTTGACCTATGGTTTCTAGACTTTGGGGGCTTTGCCATGGTTCTGCCAGTCCTTTTGGGGCCAGTCTGGTGCCAGGAATTAGACCCAGAATGGAGTGCTTTGACCTCTGGCCATACTTTCGGGGTGTTTCCTTGCTTCTGCTTGGTCTTTTTTGGGCCAGTCTACTGTTAGGACTTAGCCCAGAGAGGAGTGCTTTGACCTGGGCCATACTTTGGGGGACTTTTCACTGGTTATGCCGATCGTTTTGGGGCTATATGGTGACCGAACTTTGCCGAGAGAGGAGGGTTTTTACCTTGGCCATACTTTGGGGGCTTTTCCCTGGTTTTGCCTGTCCTTATTGATCAGTATTGGTGCCAGCACTTAGCCCAGAGAGGAGTGCTTTGATAAGGGCACTACTTTGGGGGCTTTACCTTGGTTCTGCTTGTCGTATTGTAGCCGGTCTGATGCCAGGACCAGAATGGAGTGTCTCGATATGGGCACTACTTTGGGGGCTTTGCACGGGTTCTGCCGGTCCTTTTAGTGCCAGTCTGGTGTCAGGACTTAGCCCAGAGATGACTGCTTTTATATGGGCACTACTTTGGGGCTTTCCGCTTTTTCTGCTTGTCATTTTGGGGCCAGTCTAGTGCAAAGACTTAGCCCAGAGTGGAATGCTTTGATATGGGATGGACTTTCGGGGCTTTTTCCCTGGTTCTGCTGGTCTTTTTGGGGCCAGTCTGGTAACAGGACTAAGCCAAGAGAGGAGTGCTTTGACCTTGGCCAAACTTTGGGGCCGTTCCCCTGGTTTTGCTAGTCCTTATGGGACCAGTCTGGTGCCAGGACTTAGCCCAGAGTGGAGTGCTTTGACCTTAACCGTACTTTTGGGGCTTCGGCCTGGTTGCTCTGGTCCTTTTGGGGCCAGTCTGGTTCAAGGACTTAGCCTGGAGTGGATTGCTTTGATATGGTATCGACTTTGGTAGCTTTTTCTGTGTTTCTGCTGGTCCTATTGGGGCCAGTCTTGTGCAAAGACTTAGCCCAGAGTGGATTGCTTTGATATGGGCACTACTTTTGGGGCTTTGCCCTTTTTATTCCGGTCATGTTAGGGCCGGTCTGGTGCCAGGACTTAGCCCAAGGTGGAGTTCTCTAATATGGGCACTATTTTTTCGTCTTTGTCCTGGTTAAGCTGGTCATTTTGGGGCCAGTCTGCAGCCATAATTTAGCCCAGAGTGGGGTGCTTTGTTATGGGCCATACTTTGGGGGCTTTGCCCTGGTTCTGCCTGTCCTTATGTGGCTGTACTGGTGCCGCTACTAAGCCCAGAGTGAAGTGTTATGATATGGGAAGGACATTGGGGGTTTTTGCTGGTTCTACTGGTCATTTTTCGGGCGAGTCTGGTGCCAGGACTTAGCCCAGAGAGGAGTGCTTTGATATGGGAAGGACATTGGGGGCTTTGCCCTGGTTCTGCCTGTCCGTTTTACGGATCTGTACTGGTGCCAGCCCTTAGCCCAGAGTAGAGTGCTTTGATATGGGAAGGATATTGGGGGCTTTGCCTGGTTCCTGCTGGTCATTTTGGGGCCAGTCTGGTGCCAGGACTTAGCCCAGAGTGGAGTGCATTTGTTATGGGAAGGACATTGGGGGCTTTGCCTGGTTCTGCTTTTCATTTTTGGACCAGTCTAGTGCCAGGACTTAGCCCAGAGTGGAGTGCTTTGACCTGTGCCATACTTTTTGGGTGTTTCCCTGGTTCTGCTGGTCTTTTTGGGGCCAGTCTTGTGCCAGGACTTAGCCCAATAATGGAGTGCTTTGACCTTGGGCCTAGACTTTGGGGGCTTTTCTCTGGTTCTGCCGGTCCTTTTAGGGCCAGTCTGATGTCAGGACTTAACCCAGAGAGGAGTTCTTTGATATGGGCACTACTTTGGGGGCTTTAACCTTTTTCTGCTGGTAATTTTGAGTTCTGTTTGGTGCCAAGACGTATCCCAGAGTGGAGTGCTTTGATATGGGCACTACTTTGGGGGCTTTTTCCAAGGTTCTTCTGGTACCTTTTGGGGCCAGAGTGTGACCAGATTTAGCCCTGAGAGGAGTGCTATGACCTGGTCCAGACTTTGGGGCTTTGCCCTGGTTCTGCTTCCTTTGGTCGGTGGTGGAGTGCTTGGTCCTCTGGTCACTCTAGGACTTAGCCCAGAGAGGAGTGCTTTGACCTGGGCCAGACTTTGGGGGCTTTGCCCTGGTTCTGCTGGTCCTTTTGGAGCCAGACTGGTGCCAGGCCTTAGCCCAGAGTGGAGTGCTTTGACCTGGGCCAGACTTTGGGGGCTTTGCCCTGGTTCCTCTGGTCCTTTTGGGGCCAGACTGGTGCCAGGACTTAGCCCAGAGTGGAGTGCTTTGACCTGGGCCAGACTTTGGGGGCTTTGCCCTGGTTCCTCTGGTCCTTTTGGGGCCAGACTGGTGCCAGGACTTAGCCCAGAGTGGAGTGCTTTGACCTGGGCCAGACTTTGGGGGCTTTTCCCTGGTTCCTCTGGTCCTTTTGGGGCCAGACTAGTGCCAGGACTTAGCCCAGAGTGGAGTGCTTTGACCTGGGCCAGACTTTGGGGGCTTTGCCCTGGTTCCTCTGGTCCTTTTGGGGCCAGACTGGTGCCAGGACTTAGCCCAGAGTGGAGTGCTTTGACCTGGGCCAGACTTTGGGGGCTTTGCCTGGTTCCTCTGGTCCTTTTGGGGCCAGTCTGGTGCCAGGACTTAGCCCAGGGCCAGGGGCTTCCCTGGTTCTGCTGGTCCTTTTGGGGCCAGTGCCAGGACTTAGCCCAGGGGGAGTGGTTTGATATGGGAACTTTGGGCTTTTTCCTGGTTCCTCCTTTTGGGGCCAGTCTTGTGCAAAGACTTAGCCCAGAGTGGATTGCTTTGATAGGGGCACTACTTTTGGGGCTTTGCCCTTTTATGCCGGTCATTTTGGGGCCAGTTTGTTCCCAGGACTTAGCACAAGGTGGAGTGCTTTGATATGGGCACTACAGTGTGGGCTTTTCCCAGGTTCTGTCGATCATTTTGAGCCAGTCTGGTGACAGGACTAAGCCCAGAGAGGAGTGCTTTGACCTTGGCCAGACTTTGGTTCAGTTCCCCTGGTTCTGCTATTTCTTTTGGACAAGCCTGTTGCCAGGATTTAGCCCAGAGTGAATTGAGAAGCATTCCACTCTGGGCTAAGTCCTGGCAACAGACTGGCCCCTAAATGACCAGCAGAACTGATGAAAAGCCCCCAAAGTTGTGCCCATATAAAATCACTCAAAGCACTCTAAACTGGGCTAAGTTCTGGCACCAGACTGGCCCAAAAATGACCAGCAAAACCATGGAAAACCCCCCAAATTTCCTTCCCGTATCAAAGCTCTCCACTCTGGGCTAAGTGCTGGCACCAGTACAGCCCCATAAGGTCAGGCAAAACAAGGGCAAAGCCCCCAAAGTATGGCCCAGGTCAAAGCACTCTAAACTGGGCTAAGTTCTGGCACCAGTCTGGCCCCAAAATGACCAACATAAACAGGGCAAAGCCCTAAAAGTAGTGCTCATATCATATTACTCCTCTCTGGACTAAGTCCTGGCACCAGACTAGCCCCAAAAGGACCGGCAGAACCAGGGAAAAGCCCCAAAGTGGTGCCCTTATCAAAGCACTCCTCTTTGGGTTAAGTCCTTGCACCAGACAAGCTCCAAAAGGACCGGCAAAACCAGAGCAAAATCCCTAGAGTAGTTCCCATATCAAAGCACTCCATTCTAGGCTAAGTCCTGGCATCAGACTTGACCCAAAATGACCAGCAGAACCAGAGAAAAGACCCCCAAAGTAAGGCCCTTATCAAAGCACGCCATTCTGGGCAAAGTCCTGGCACCTGACTAGGCCCCAAAATGACCAGGCATTACCAGGGAAAAGCCCCAAAGTATGGCCCAGGTCAAAGCATTCCACTCTGGGCTAAGTCCTGGCAACAGACTGGCCCTAAATGACCAGCAGAACTGATGAAAATCCCCCAAAGTTGTGCCCATATAAATCACTCACTCCATTCTTGGCTTAGTCCTGGCACCAGACTGCCCCCAAAATGAATGGCAGAAACAAGGGCAAAGCCCCCAAAGTTTTGCCCATATCAAAGCACTCCACTCTGGGATACGTCCTGGCACCAGACAAGCTCCAAAAGGACCGGAAAAACCACGGCAAAGCCCCCAAAGTAATGCCAACATCAAAGCACTCCATTTGGGTCTAAGTCCTGGCACCAGACTGGCCTCAAAATGACCAGCAGAACCAGGGAAAAGCCCCCCATGATGAAAAGCCCCCAAAGTCTGTGCCCATATCAAAAGCACTCCACTCTGGGCTAAGTCTTGGCACCAGACTGGCCCCCAAAAGGACAAGCAGAACAAGGGAAAAGCCCCCAAAGTGTCCTGGCCCAGGGAAAACCAGGGAAAAGCCCCCAAAGTATAAAAGCGCTTCCACTCTGGGCTAAGTCCTGGCACTAGACTGGCCCCAAAAAGGACCAGCAGAACAAGGGAAACACCCCAAAGTCCTTCCCATGGCACAGGTCAAAGCACTCCACTGTTGGCTAAGTCCTGGCACCAGTACTGGCTCCAAAAAATGAACAGCAGAACCAGGGGCAAAGCCCCCAAAAATGTCCTTCCCATATCAAAGCACTCCACTCTGGGCTAAGTCCTAGCACCAGACTTGGCCCTAAAAGGAAAGGAAAAACCAGGGCAAAGCCCCCAAAGTAGTGCCCATATCAAAACACTCCATTCTGGGCTAGTCCTGGCACAGGACCGGCTCCAAAACGACAAGCAGAACCAGGGTAAAGCCCCCAAAGTAGTGCCCTTATCAAAGCACTCCTCTCTGGGCTAAGCCCTGGCACCAGACTGGCCCCAAAAAGACCAGGAGAACCAGGGAAACACCCCAAAAGTATGGCCCAGGAAAAAGCACTCCACTCTGGCTAAGTCTGGTCTCCACTCTGGCAGCAGAAGGACCAGAGGAACCTGGGAAAAGCCCCCTAAGTACTGCCCATATAAAAGCATTCCACTCTGGGAAACATCTTTGCACAAGACTGGCCACAAAAAGGACCAGCAGAAAAAGGTAAACACCCCCAAAGTATGGCACCAGGTCAAAAGCACTCCTCTATGGGCTAAGTTCGGTCACCAGTCTGGCCTCAAAATGACCAGCATAAACAGGAAAAAGCCCCTAAACTAGTGCTCGTATCAAATTACTCCTCTCTGGACTAAGTCCTGGAACCAGACTAGCCCAAAAAGACCGGCAGAACCAGGGCAAAGCCCCAGAGTTGTGCCCATATCAATGCACTCCATTGTTGTTTAAGTCCTTGTACCAGACTGGCCCCCCCCCAAAAAAAAAACTGGACCAGCAGAACCAGGGCAAAGCCCCAAAGTAGTGCCCATCTCAAAGCACTCCTCTCTGGGCTAAGTCTTGGCACCAGACAAGCTCCAGAAAGGACCGGAAAAACCAGGGCAAAGCCCCCAAAGTAATGCCAATATCAAATTACTCCTCTCTCTGGACTAAGTCCTGGCACCAGACTAGCCCCAAAAGGACTGGAAAAACCACGGCAAAAGCCCCCAAAGTAATGTTCAACATTAAGCACTCCACTCGGGTCTAAGTCCTGGCACCAGACTGGCCCTAAAAGGACCGGCAGAACCAGGGCAAAGCCCCCAAAGTAGTGCCCATATCAATAGCAGTCCTCTCTGGGCTAAGTCCTGACACCAGACTGGCCCTAAAAGGACCGGCAGAACCAGGTCAAAGCCCCCAAAGTAGTGCCCATATCAAAACACTCCATTCTGTTCTAAGTCCTGGCAACAGACCGGCTCCAAAACGACAAGGAGAACCAGGGTAAAGCCCCCAAAGTAGTGCCCTTATCAAAGCACTCCTCTCTGGGCTAAGTCCTGGCAAAAGACTGGCCCCAAAAAGACCAGCAGAACCAGCCAAAGCCCCCAAGTGTGCTTCCCATATTAAAGTACTCACCTCTGGGCTAAGTCTTGGCACCAGACTGGCCCAAAAACGACCGGCATAACCAGTGAAAAGACCCCCAAGTATGGCCCAGGTCAAAACACTTCCACTCTGGGCTAAGTCCTGGCACCTGACTGGCCCTAAAATGTCAAGCAGAACCAGGGTAAAGCCCTCCAAAGTAGTGCCCTTAACAAGCACTCCTCTCTGGGCTAAGTCCTGGCACCAAACTGGCCCCCCAAAAAAAAAAAAAAAAAGGAAAATCATGGAAACACACCAAAAGGATGGCCCAGGTCAAAGCACTCCACTCTGGGCAAAGTCTGGTCTCCACTCTTGGCAGCCAAAAGGACGAGAGGAACCTGGGAAAAGCCCCCAAAGTAGTGCCCATATCAAAGCATTCCACTCTGGGATACATCTTGGCACCAGACTGGCCCTAAAAGGACCGGCAAAACCAGAGAAAAATCCCCAGAGAAGTTACCATATCAAAGCACTCCATTCCAGGCTAAGTCCTGGCATCAGACTTGCCCCAAAATGACCAGCAGAACCAGAGAAACGCCCCCAAAGTATGGCCCATGTCAAAGCATTCCACTCTGGGCTTTGTCCTGGCAACAGACTGGCCCCAAAACTGACCAGCAGAACCAGGGAAAAAGCCCCCAATGTCCTTCCCATATCAAAGCACTCCACTCTGGGCTAAGTGCTGGCACCAGTACAGCCCCATAAGGACAGGCAGAACCAGGGCAAAAGCCCCCAAAGTATGGCCAAGGTCAAAGCACTCCTCTCTGGGCTAAGTCTGCTCACCACTCTGCCCCAAAAGGACCGGCAGAACCTGGGCTAAGCCCCTAAAGTAGTGCCAATATCAAAGCACTCAACTCCGGATCCGTCTTGGCACCACACTTTCCCAAAAAAATAACCAGCAGAAAAAGCGGAAAGCCCCCAAAGTGGTGCCCATATCATGGCACTCCATTGTGGTTTAAGTCCTGGCACCAGACTGGCCCAAAAATGACCAGCAGAACCAGGGAAACACCCCAAGTAGTGCCCATCTCAAAGCACTCCTCTCTGGTCTAAGTCCTGGCACCAGACAAGCTCCAAAAAGACTGGAAAACAAGGGCAAAGCCCCCAAATTAATGCCAATATCAAAGCACTCCACTCTTGGCTAAGTCCTGGCACCAGACTGGCCCCAAAATGACCAGCAGAACTGATAAAAAGCCCCCAAAGTTGTGCCCATATAAAAGCACTCCATTTTGGGCTAAGTCTGGTCACCACTCTGACCCCAAAAGGACCAGAAGAACCTGGGCAAAGCCGCAAACTGACCAGCAGAAAAAGGTGAAAGCCCCCAAAGTAGTGCCCATATCAAAGCACTCCTCTCTGGGCTAAGTCCTGGCACCAGACAAGCTCCAAATGGACCGGAAAAACCAGGGCAGAGCGCCCAAAGTATGGCCAAGGTCAAAGCACTCCTCTCTGGGCTAAGTATGGTCTCCATTCTGGCAGCAAAAGGATCAGAGGAACCTGGGCAAGCCCACAAGTAGTGCCCATATCAAAGCAGTTCATTCTGGGATACGTCTTGGCACAAGACTGGCCCCAAAATGACCAGCAGAAAAAGGTGAAAGCCCCCAAAGTAGTGCCCATATCAAAGCAGTCCACTCTGGGATACGTCTTGGCACAAGACTGGCCCCAAAATGACCAGCAGAAAAAGGGGAAAGCGCCCAGAGTAGTGCCCATATCAAAGCACTCCTCTCTGTGCTAAGTTTTGGTTTCTGACTGGCCCCAAAATGACAAGCAGAACCAGGGAAATGCCCCAAAGTGGTGCCCATATCAAGGCACTCCATTGTGGTTTAAGTCCTGGCATCAGACTGGCCCTAAAATGACCAGCAGAACCAGGGAAAACACCCCAAGTAGTGTCCATCTCAAAGCACTAATCTCTGGGCTAAGTCCTGGCACCAGACAAGCTCCAAAAGGATCGGAAAACCAGGGCAAAGCCCCCAAAGTAATGCCAATATCAAAGCACTCCACTCTTGGCTAAGTCCTGGCACCAGACTGGCCCCAAAAAGACCAGCAGAACAAGGGAAACACCCCCAAAGTATGGCACAGGTCAAAGCACTCCACTGTGGGCTAAGTCCTGGAACCGGACTAGCCCCAAAAGGACCGGCAGTACCAGGGCAAAGCCCCCAAAGTGGTGCCCATATCAAAGCACTCCATTGTGGGCTATGTCCTGGCACAAGACTGGCCCCAAAATGAACATCAGAACCAAGGAAACGCCCCCAAAGTATGGCCCACGTCACAGCTTTCCACTCTGGGATATGTCTTGGCACCAGACAGGCCATAAAATTACCAATAGAACCAGGGTAAAGCCCCCAAAGTAGTGCCCTTAACAAAGCACTCCTCTCTGGGCTAAGTCCTGGCACAAACAGTTTGTACGGGGTTGTTGGGACCAAACCCTCCTGTTAACCCTACAACAAAGACTAAAAAGTGAACCTGCCCCAGACTTCTCCGAGCTTCTCCTAGAACTAAGAACAGAAGAAGAAAGGCGTTCATTAAAGGCAGACCGAATGCAACGTGACTTTGGGGGTTTTAAAGCTAAACCTCACATCCAGTTTCAAGGGATCCCCGAATCTGTTCCCACAACAAACATTGATACAGACATAATGCAGCGATACATAACAGAGACAGAGAACTTGAGGAAACAAGTGGCAGACTTACAAGTGCAACTAACTGAGAAAAGAACCCAAAGACGTATGAAACATGAACAAAGTGTTGAAAACTGTTGCCTCAAACCCTCCATCAGTAGCTGTAGCTGAGCTGCAAGTGCACCAGCCAGTACCAAAATCAGCCCCAAAAGCATGGTTTTGCTTTAAATGTGGTGAAAATGGTCACATAGCCAGGGAATGCACAAATGCTCCCAACAAAGAGCTTGTTGACCAGAAATACAAAGAACTTAAAACGAAACAAAAGGAATGGCAATCCAAGTATGGGCAAACGTTAAACTGGACAGGGTTTCAGTAGAGGGACAGACTGAGGACTTAGCAGAGCGAAGTCCCAAAATAGAGCAAATTAACAAAGAGGGCAAAAGACCACTAAAGATTAAAAGCATAAGTCACTCCAACTCAGCACCCTCAGGTGAGGCCCTATTAAATGCCCTTGTTGGGTCAAAATGCACTGTCACACTTAACATTGATGGCGTTCAAAGCATCTGCCTCCTTGACTCTGGCTCTCAAGTGACCACAGTGTCAGAGACATTTCACAAGTTACACCTCCCTGCCCGGCCTATCCAGTCAGTGGCCAACTTACTTGACATTGAGGGAGCAGGGGGTCAGCCAGTACCCTATTTAGGTTATGTTGAGATAAACCTGTCATTCCCCAAAGAAATCAATGGGAAACTCGAAGAAGTGAATACCCTAGCACTCATTGTACCTGACTGCCGATCCAACAAAGAAATCCCACTGCTAGTTGGAACAAACGTTCTGGATGTGCTTTATGAAACATTCACATCTTACCAAGAACCAGACAGCAGTAAGAGACAAACAAACTCTGGCAACGTGTCGGTGTAATCCCTCATCCGTCCAGGAGTGTTCCATTGTCGAAAAAGATTCAATAGTAGTCATCTGGACTCTGTTTTAGAAAAAAACAAAACGTTTCAACTCTCATCCAAGAGTCATTTTCTCAATCAGTGAAACAAGTCTGAGAACTCCTGTTTTTATCCTACTCTGTGAGAGCCACATCTGCAAACTACTGGACATCTGTCTAAACACCACATACTTTCAATTCCGGGGGACATTTTTACAGACAGATCCACGGCTGTGCCATGGGCTCGCCCGTCTCTCCAATAGTGGCCAACTTGTACATGGAGCATTTCGAGAAGAAGGCACTGACCTCCTTTTCAGGCATTGCTCCAAGTCTTTGGTACCATTACGTGGATGACACTTTTGTGACAATTAAGAAACAAGAGCTGGAAGCCTTCTCAGAGCACATCAATGCAGTGGACCCGCATATCAGGTTTACAAGAGAAGATGCAAAGGAGAATCGCTTGGCCTTTCTTGATTGTTCCACTATCAGAGGAGAAGACGGGAAGCTCCAGATAGAAGTATATAGGAAACCCACACACACTGATCAGTACCTGCTCTTTGGCTCTAACCACCCAGTACAGCACAAGCTGGGAGTGATCAGAACACTACAACACAGAGCACAAGAGGTGCCCACCAGCTCAGAGGGCAAGAGGAAAGAGGAAACACACGTCCGGAATGCTCTCTCAGCCTGTGGATACCCGACTTGGGCTCTGAACAAAGTGAAGAGAACCAAAAAGCAGGACAAAAGGGACAAAAGGGAAACAGAACCAAGAAGAAGGGGTGTCTCTATCCTTATGTCTCGGGACTGTCAGAAAAACTGCAACAAATTTTTAGACAATACGAAGTCCCTGTTTATTTCAAACCAGGAAACACGTTAAGACAAAAACTGATTCACCCTAAGGACAAGATGCCGACACAAAAACAGAGCAATGTAAGTGTATTCTATCCCAATGCAGTGAAGAAAGTTGTAAAGAGCGGTACATAGGTGAGACTAAACAGCCACTTCACAAGAGGCTTTATCAAGACAGAAGACACGCAAGTTCAGGACCCCAGAGCGTCGTGCATCTTCATCTCAAAGCCAAACCACTCTATTGAAGACAGTGAGGTGGAGATTCCGAGCAGGGAGAAAAGATGGTTTGAAAGAGGAGTTAAGGAGGCCATCTTTGTTAAAAAAGAGAATCCTTCCTTAAATCGTAATGGAGGTTTAAGATTCAACCTTCCAGTTGTTTATAATGGTCTGCTGAAACCCTGGAGAAGCCCTGGGGCATTCGGATGCTAAATAGGCGCTCAAGGTGAGGCAGGGAACTACAGAACAATATAGGCCCATCCCAGTTTCAATGGGCCATTAGCAGGAGGTCCCGCCCTGTGGGCAGGGCTCTCACAGAGTAGGATAAAAACAGGAGTTCTCAGACTTGTTTCACTGATTGAGAATGACTCTTGGATGAGAGTTGAAATGTTTTGTTTTTTCTAAAACAGAGTCCAGATGACTACTACTTGAATCTTTTTCGACAAACTCTGGCAACATTCCATTGATCCAGACAATATACCACAGACAAAGGGAAAATGGGAGAGCAGGAAAAGTAAAGCTGTTAAGTAAGAAGTGCCTCACCATGAAACATAACAGGCAACATATCAGGCTACGCCCGAAACATTGACGTAACACCCGGGGCACCCCTGTTAGTTGAGTCCTTAGATTCAAACATGCCTGGTGGCTTAGTGTTTTGCAACTATGTAATGACAGCACCATCCAAGACATGTTTTAAAGTCCCAATTTTGGTTAAGAATGAAAGTGCTCATGCTGTTAGAGGTACCTGCTAGTAAAACTATGGCAGAGTTGTATGTACCTCTCTTAGTCACTCCTCTAGCCCCTGACCAAAGCACTAACGTAAAGAACTCCTCTCAGCCGCCTAAGTCCAGAGCTATGTGCCATAACATCAATTCCTCACCAGTCAGCCCTCTCAAGTTTGATTTAACAGACACCAATCTTTCAGGAGAGTGGAAACAGAGAATCACAGATAAGTTAAACTCCATGTCTGACGTTTTTGCCACACATGACTTGGATTATGGGCACACAACAGCTGTGAAACACCATATTCGGCTGTCAGACCCCAAGCCATTCAAACAGCGGCCGAGGCCCATACATCATCCCTCAGATTATGAAGCGGTCAGACAACACTTGAAAGAGCTCTTTGATGCCAACATAATCCGTGAGTCAGAAAAGCCCATTTGCATCCCCATCGTAATTGTAAAGAAGAAGAAATGGGACGATAAGGCTATGTATTGATTACAGGCGTTTGAACAATCAAACAATCAAAAAGACGCATACGCCTTACCAAACATTGAGGAGGCCTTCTCTGCCTTAACAGGCTCAAAATGGTTTTCAGTCATGGATTTAAAGTCCGGGTACTATCAGGTCGAGGTTGAGGAAGAGGACAAACCCAAAACAGCCTTTGTAACACCAATGGGCTTTTGGGAATTTAATAGAATGCCCCAAGGGGTTACCAACGCGCCTAGCACGTTTCAACGTGTTATGGAAAGATGTATGAGCAGCCTCAACCTTAAAGAAGTCCTCGTCTTTTTAGACGACCTGATTGTATTTTCGAGGACTCTCGAGGAGCACGAAGAGCGCCTTATGCATGTTCTTGGCAGACTGTGGGAGTTTGGACTCAAACTCTCCCCTGACAAGTGCAATTTTTTCAGAAAATCAGTAAAGTATCTTGGACATGTTGTCTCGGAAAATGGAGTGGAAACTGACCCCTCAAAAATAGCCGCTCTCACACCACCTGGACAACACCTCAAAATGTAAAAGAGCTCAAGTCCTTCCTAGGATTTGCAGGATATTACAGGAGGTTTATCAGAGATTTTGCCAAAATTGCTAGACCCCTAAATGACCTCACTGTTGGCTACTATCCCCCCAGGAAGTCGAATAGGTCATGCACCAAACATAGCCTTGCCATAGACCCAAAGAAACCCTTTGAGGACAAATGGACTGCGGAATGTGATGAGTCCTTTAAAACACTGATCCACAAGTTAACCACCGCCCCAGTGCTTGGTTTTGCTGATGCTAAAAAGCCCTATGTCCTGCAAACAGATGCAAGCATCCATGGCTTGGGTGCTGCTCTTTATCAGAAGCAAGATGATCAGTTGAAGGTTATAGCTTTTTGCGAGTCGGGGTCTGTCAAACTGTGAAAAACGTTATCCCACACATAAACTTGAGTTCCTTGCTTTGAAGTGGGCTGTTACAGATACGTTTTTCGATTATCTTTATGGGGCCAAGTTTACAGTTGTAACAGATAATAACCCTTTAACTTGTGTCCTGACCAGCGCTAAGTTAGATGCAGCGGGACATAGATGGCTGGCAGCCCTTTCAACTTTTGACTTTCACATTCAGTACAGGACTGGAAAGAAAAACCAAGATGCTGATGGTCTATCATGTCGGCCTCAAGCTCAAAACGAAACGGACAATTCTGCTCAAGATGAGGATGACTGCATTGACCGCTTCATGACACATATAACTCAAAGTTCATATGAGGCAGTCGCTCCCGAGGGTAGTAAGCGCTAAATGCCAAAGACACACCCTTCACCTTATGTCCCAGTCACAGTCTGAGGGCCCACCTATCCCCAGTTTAGTAGAGTGTATTGCAATCAATGCTGATGTCATTCCGCCAGAGTTCAGCCACACAGATATTTTACCTGGTTCATGCACTTTACCCCGTATGTCTCAGCAGGACTGGGCTCTTAAGCAGAAAAAAGACGACCCATGTATAAGCAAAGTCATCACCCTGTTAAAAGCTGGAAGGAGACCGTCTTACAGAGTCAGGCAACATGAGGATAGAGAGGTCCAGCTC
Source organism: Chaenogobius annularis (assembly GCA_015082035.1). Lineage (NCBI taxonomy): Eukaryota > Metazoa > Chordata > Actinopteri > Gobiiformes > Gobiidae > Chaenogobius > Chaenogobius annularis. Next base: position 70,118 of record BJKM01001138.1, read on the forward strand.
ATGCTGCGCCTGTGGGACCAGCTTGTTTCTCCAAGATGAAGTGCTTTACAGAAAGAGAACGTTAAATGGTGAGCCTTCTTTTCAACTAGTGCTACCTCAAAAACTACAGAGATTTAGCCTTAGAGGGACTGCATGACACAGTTGGTCATATTGGAGTTGATAGCACCTCAGATTTAGTGTGTGCACATTTTTATTGGCCACGTATGCTCACAGACATTACCACCAAAGTCCAAACATGTGAGAGGTGCATAAGACAAAAGGCCAGAGCTGAGCGCAGTGCTCCTTTAGTGAACATTCAGACAAGCAGACCGCTGGAGCTGGTCTGTATGGACTATTTGTCTTTAGAGCCAGATGGCAGGGGTACAAAAAACATTCTTGTGATCACTGATCCATGTTGGGTACCCTGCAAGAGGAGGATAAGGTAAAGTGGAGAGACTATGTGCAGCCCTTGGTGCATTCATATAACTGCACCAAAAATGACACCACTAGCTACTCACCTTATCAGCTTATGTTTGGGAGGCAACCAAACTTACCCATTGACATTGCATTTGGACTCAGCAAAAATGACAAAGGACATGAACTTCACAATCAATATGTAAAAGACCTCAGAGAAGGTTTGACAGAGAGCTACAAAATAGCAAGAGAACACAGTGAAAAGAATGCTCTGCATAACAAACAGAGATTTGACAGAAAAATCAGGGAGTCGAAACTTGAGGCTGGAGACCGTGTGCTGGTGAAAAATGTTGGGTTGCGTGGCAAACACAAAATCTCAAACAAGTGGAGCCAAACTATTTACAAAGTCAAAAAACAAGTTAGGGACCTACCTGTTCACGTAGTAGCTCTGTTTAATTCGGATGGTCCTGAGAGAGTCCTACACAGAGATCTGTTGCTTCCCTGCGGATTTCTGACAGTTGCAGAGGAACAACTGGACAGCACAATGCCCAAACAAACAAGGACATCAAAGAGACTACAGCCAACTGAAACAAATAATGACTCTGGAAATGGCGATATGGAGGATGTGATGTCAGAGGATGAGGGTGTGGAGTATTATTTTGATTCCCCGGTAGGGGTTGTGGAGGATCGGGAAACTGAAAATGCAAATGAACAGATGGATAATGACACACAAAAGAAACCAGTAAACAGTGTGGTGGAGACAAATGAACCCGTTGTGCAAAGCCAAGAATCCAGATCAAACATGGATCAAACCCCTATGCAAGCTGTAGAATCAGAGCCCACACTGAACCCTGAAACCCCACTGTTTCAGCCACTAGTACTGCAAGGGCAGAATGAAATGAGTGTTGATAATGACCCCCATAACTCACCTCAAAAGGTGATACAACCTAATGTATGTAAAACCTAATGATGAACCAAACAATGTGGATGAGGAGTCTCAGATTGAGGATGTTCAAGTCAGGAGATCCACAAGAGACAAAACTCAACCCAAGAGACTGACATATCCTTCTTTAGGAAACTCCTTAGTAGTAGTTATGCAGTCATTGCTGGGTGGTTTGGATAAAGCACTACAAGTTGCTTTGGACACTAACTTTTACACCCAAGTTTTGGAGCCTCTCTAGATGTTGTCATGCAGGGACGCATGCCATTTAAGGGGGCGAGGATGTAACCCCCATTCATTGGGGCATAGTTCTGCCACAGTAAAAGTTGTTAATTCCTTCAAATATAATAGTTTTAAGTGTAGTTACAGTTATCCGCCTGTAGATGGCAATAGATGCCCTACTGTTTTAGTTTTGGTTGCGTGAGTCAGTCGAATGCGGAAATGGAAAGAAACGTGGAAGGTAAAGAACACATGTTGTGATCTTGGTGCTTTCTTATTAAGAAAATATATGTTAAACCTTTGTTTCGTTGTTAAAACTTCAGTTCACGGTTAAAAAGATGTAATTCGTCACTGCAGTTACTGTTTTCTGCAGCGATCTTCTCCTGTGAGTCAATTTGAGTGTTTTGATTTGAGCTAATCTTGCTAGCTAACGTTAGCTTCCATACAAATGCACTGAAGGAAAAAAAAACAATCGGAGATTACTGTGTTTGGGTATTTTGTATTTTTTGAACAATGTACCAGAATGTTGTTTGTGTAATAACTGTGGTTTGCTGTTAAATTTAGCATTTGGCCAATGCTTTTTACTTTTTTGTAAACTAAGACAGTTGATAAGACATTAATACAAGCTTGTAAGTGTGAATTTAGATAGCTCTGCATATTGATTGTGATTAGTAATTTATGATTCATAATATGCAGGTTGTTTTTTTTGTGAGAGATCATTTCGACTGAGGACCACATCACCTTGCTTTGCATCAACACTGCAACCAGGGACAAGCATACGACCCAGAACATTGGATCCCTCGTCACAACGAGGCCCTTGGATTTGCAGATAAGAACACAAAGGAACTATATGGTCATCAACTGAGCCACATAGTAAACCACAACTTGACTGACCAAAGCAAAAGAACTAAGAAAGAGACACTACCTATTTTACACAAACAAAAGAAAGGAGTGGACACTTTATGTTATAAACAAAAGAAAGAATATACATGTGAAACATTTTATTTTATTTTTGTATTAAACAAGTCCTGTTTTTGGTAAACTTAAGTCGTTTGTGCTTACTATTCTCAATTAATAATCTAGAACTGTAAATACAGTTGTAATTGCTGCCATTGGTTACAACCAAGTGTTACACTATATTGTCAGATCGTGTCCTAATTACCTTCCAGTTAATTTTAAAGATTATCCAGCCCCACAGAATTATTAATCATTTCTCAAAATCCTGTGGTAACCCGTTGCAACGGGATGTCTAGTTTTTACAAACTCAAAAACCTTTTGTCCTTTATGTGAAAAAGTACAAAGTACAAAAAGTTATTTTTTTTTAAAATTGCAATAATGATGCAATATGAACATCTATATAAAAGCAGTTAATCTCAGAACAATTGCTTTTTAAATATGTCAGAGTTTAACAAGAAGTACAATTATTTAAAAAAAAATTAAAAAATAAAATGAATGAATGAATAATTTTTTAGCAGTTAGCATTATTTAATATTATCTCATGCAATAATGAAGGCATCACTTGCATTAGACACAAATAATGCCACTAAATTTCTATGGGATTTACAATGTACAGATCAGCAATTGCATCATCCCTAACATTATGGCACACTGGAACTGGCAGGTAAACTGGACGTGTGCAAACCAACTCTGAGCACATTCAGTGCACTCTTATTTTAATTCATTTGTTAGCCTAATGTTAGGCCAAATGGGACTTTCTAAGTTTTAAACTAGTAGATGATTTCTGAGGGTTTGGATTCTTGGCTTCAGCTGGATGTTTCCCAAAGAGAAGAATACCTGCTGAATGAACTGCGGTGTATTTCTGAACTTCTTTGGGTAGTTTAAATGGAGTCCATACGTGAGTCCAAAGAGGAGACAGACAGCATCTGGCAGGTCTGACAACTTCACCCTCAATGATGATTTTCAGGCTTGCAGGGTGAATCTGATACAGGAGAGACACCTTCAGGATTGACCAACAAGATTCCAATGTCCATTTGACCAAAGAACTCATTACCATCCTGCAAGAAAGGAAAGAAATAACTTACAGTATTAGGTTGCAGAATTTTAATTGGGCAATCAACTATTACTTTGAACCTGCTAATCAAAATACCTTTGTTTGGATGGATATATTGTTTGGTCTGTTAAAAAGAATGTGATCTTTTTTTCCATGACAGGATTCATGCACACGGATAACTGAATATTGTAGAGGTACAGCTATGACGAAAATCACGATTTGTTTCTTCTCTTAAGGTATATTGATTTAATAATTCTGTAATTGTTATAAAAAGGTGTTTTGTATGCGTTTTCTGTACAGATTAAATCAATATTATATATCAATAATTATATATATACACAGCGTTTAGTGCTCTCACTTCACAGCAAGGCGACCCTTGGTTCGAGTCCCGTGTGCCATGGGGCCTTTTGTGTGGAGTTTGCATGTTCTCCCCATGTCTGCTCCGGTTTCCCCTACCACTAAAACATGAACAATAGTTTGCTGGATATGAAAGAGTGTGTTGTGAGAGTGAATGTGGGACAATTAAAGTAAATTAGCCCATGGCTACAATCCAGCATGTTCATTAAGATGCACTGTCCTGAACAAATAAATAAAATTAAGTATTACCTGCATTTGCTGCAATAGTTGTGGCAAATGGTCACCCACGTTGCACTTTTGGCTTTAAAAATTTCCAAAAGACGGGGAGTGTGCACATCAAGGGCAGAATAAAACTCCTGCTGCAGGTCTTTTCCAACAATCCAACAATTCCAACAACAGGCCGGCCAGTGCTCACCGGTGCTCGCCGTGCACCCACCTCAGTAAAAACCTGTACATCTGAGGTGTCACAGCTCAGAGCCATTAGTGGAGACTGTGAAGCAGATAATTATGGTGTCATCCAGGTTTTTATATCCTTCACACAAGCACAAAGTCTGTCTACGTGATCGGTCTGATCGGGTTTAATTGATAAATACAGCTATGTGTCATCTGCATAGCAGTGGAAGTTCATGTCATGCTATCTGATCGTTACCTATTTGCAGCATATAAAGAGTAAACTAAATTGGACCGAGCACTGAACCCTGTGGCACACCGTAGGTTACTTTAGAACAAGGTGAGGAGCTCTGGTTTCCATTGAACAAACTGGTGCCTATCCAATAAACTGACATTGTGTCCCTCTGACACCTACATGACATGCTAAGCTCTGCAGTAGAATTTTGTGGTCGATGGTGTCAAGCGCTGTGCTGAGGTCCAACAGAACCAGAATTGAGATCAGTCCATTTTCAGCAGCTAATTTGTGACTTTAACAAGTGCAGTTTCAGTGCTGTGGTGAGCTCTGAACCCTGACCGGAAAACTTAAAATAAGTTATTATCCTGTAGATGGCGACAAAGCTGTTTAACTTCAACTCTTTCAAGGATTTTAGAGACAAAGGAGAGATATGAAATAGGTCTTTAGTTTATCAAGAAGTCAGGATCAAGATTAGGCTTTTTCAAAAGCGGTCTAATGACTGCCTGTTTGAAGGACCATGTAACATAACCAATTTGTAATGAAGTATATTAAGAATAGAATCTATAATTAGGGGAGAGAATGTCTTTGAGGAGTCTGCTTGGAATCGGGTCTAGGATATAAATTGACTTTTTAGAGGACATAATGGCTGAAGTTATCTCTTCGCTTGATCAACAGCACTGAACCTTTCTAGTGTTACTGATGGATTTATATGGGACGCTAGTTTTACAGCGTGGGTTTGTTCAGGGCTAATAGTGGGAGTAATTTAATTGAATGTATATATAATTATATTGCACTACTGCGTTGTGACAGTTTGTCAGCCTGGCTACAGTGCTGAAAAGAAATCTAGTGTTATTTTTGTGAACTTCTAAAATTTCAATAGTATCTGGTTTGGGCCTTACTTATAGGACAGAAGGCAGATTTTCCATGCTTTTAGCGATTCTTCCGTGTGGAAGCGACAAAATGGTGTTTCTAATTTTTGAACTCTTTATTTATGGGAATGCAGATAGTCATTGTACCATGAGGAGGCGCGTTTTGGCCCAATGACATTCTGTTTAACGGAGCTGAAACATCAAGAGCAGACTTCAGATAATTCTCGGTTAAGTGGAAAAATGCATCACTAACACAGGGCTAAAGCTGCACTGCAATCCCCAATTTAATTTTACATTCACAAGTCAAGCTATCATTTCGTATTATGCCAAAGGCGGGACCATTACTTAACCAAACGAGAAGTCTAAACTCCTCTAAAGAAGTACTTTAGAGACTTGGCAATGCTGGGACATTGCCAAGTCCCTATGAACATTGTTTTTCACTGTTTTCTGGGGGATTTTGGGAATTACAAAAATAAATTGAATTGAATTAAATTAATAACACATCGATGCTACTAAGAAAGCCGAGGGAGACATGTGTGACACTATAAGACCTGGAGTGGCTGTACAATGATGTTTTTGTGTTTCACACTTGAATGGCAAACCCTTGTGTGTGGCTCAGTTCATACATCTACACAACGCAGAAGGCTTCTAGTTGGTCAGCACAGACACGCTGGCTACAGTGGTGCCGTGACCAAGATCCACATCGCTCAGACTGGTCCGTCGCGATCCTGGATCAATGCCAGGTTGGTTGCCAATAGTTGATGTTGTCATATCAAGAGTCAACAAGGGGTTTTGCATTTAGGATAGATGAAAAGCTGGTAAAAGGACATTTATAGGAATAGTTGAAACATTTAGCTGTTTTTGTTAAAAGCTGATTATTCATTATTTCGCGGGGTGAACTACCAAGCATTGTAAAACAAAATTACATTTAGTGTTGATGATGGGGAAAAGCAAACGGTTCCCACAGAGGTATTTTTTTTTGGGATGGGTAGAGGTAGACCTAGATTCAAGTTGTCTGAAACTCCAGTGAGAGGTGCCAATTTTGTTGGATCACCTGCTTTTTGTTCCACCTGGTTATTGGACAGTGTACCTGCTTGTACTAATCTAAATGAAAATGTATTGGGTGCTTCTACTGTAACAGTAGAACCTAAACACATTGCTAACTTACATTGCTCAACAAGTAGGACAGACTATTGAGGACCAGTTGAGAAGTTAAATGGGAGAAAGCTTAATTGACACGCCAGTTCAGGGCGGTGTAGGGCAGTCATCCAGTGAACCCACTTACTTGAACTTGTCAGGTGCAAAGTTTGTCTTGCAGTCAGATATAAGAGAGCCTCCAATTTTCAGAGGAGATGGTTTGGAAAAATACACAGTATGCGAGTGGCGAGAGATGATGCAAGTTTACTTCAAAAAGCGAGCCATACCCATTAATGAACAACACTCTGAGATAATGTCTAAGTTAATGGGCAAAGCTAAAGATGTTCTCAGAATAACTTTGCAAAGAAGTCCCTCACTGAATCCTCAGGAAAATCCAAACATACTTTATGATATTCTCAGGCAGCACTTCAGTGATGTATTGTACTCATGCATGCCAATGGCCGATTTCAACAGTACAATCCCAGTGCTAGGTGAGGCTTCTGTTGATTACTGGTTACGGTTAAATAAAGATGTAGATGCAGCTGAGGAGGGTCTGAAAAGAATAGGAAGAAGTACGACTCATCAGATCAGATTCAAAGCGCCAGACAAATAGACTGCTAGTGAGGTGCAGGAGCACATTGGCCATTACCAGACAGAGAAAAACTAAATCATCCTCTGTAAGCCCACACACTCTCAGCCTGTAAGAGTTCATGTCCAAACACCTGAGCCCAGCCTTTTTGAAAGTGAAAATCATGCAGCTGAGCCAGTTGAACCACACGAGAGCTCAAAGTCTTTCTGTAATGTCCAAAAATGCTAGTGTGCCCTTTTTGATCATTCCCTGTCCTAGAACAACCATGCAGTGTATGATACAATCAAATCTGACCATTTCCAGCTACGCTCCTGCAGAGTTTGTCAGTCTTTTGAACATTCCACTAATGCACTTTGCAGACAAAATGCTTGTGTTTAACATGTTTCCAACCAAACCGCATTAAGAAAGACTGCCCTAATGTCAAGTGCAATCAACAACCTGACTCTTCCCAGGCAGAACATCTAGGTAGCCCGCACTGAGAGAGGGGATGAGATGTGTTGCATTCCATTATGGCATGCTGATCAAAACATTCAATCAGACCCATGTCATATTTCTTACAGTATAGCTGTAGTGATGACAGAAACCTCCCATGTAGTCCAATAGCAAAATTCCCAAATTTCTGTAATTTCAACATGTTTACCTTTCACACTTTTACAAACCCCTCCTAGGGCGTTAGGCCAATTATCTTGAAATTTGGTGAGACTCATCTTTAGTAGTTCAAAAGTTATAATTGCTTTAATTCTAAGTTTTACGGTCTGTGCACGGCGAAAATTTGAAGAAAATTATCTTAAGGAGTGGGGCATCAACATTCATCAACCTTTTTATTTGAAGTATTATGGTCATTGTGCAGAGCAGCCGCAAACTTTTCCCAAAATATTGAAATTTTCGGTACACAATAATGCCCCTATTTGTAACTCAAAGAGGAGAAGGCCTGATACATCCAGGACTTTACGTCCAAGATGGCGCCGCAGAAGGCCGCCCTGGCATTTCGGTGCTCTTTGTTTTCTATGTTTATGATAGTAACTTGTGTGTCAGCGTGCCCTTACACCCATGAAGAGCTCTTATCCTTCCAAACCACAACTCCTACGGACCTAGTTCCAGTTTTTTTTTAGCTTCTGCTGCAGAATTAGCCCTTCTTTTGGCTGAAAGAGTGAGATGCCACAGACGAGGAAAACGTGCAGGAGCTCTTGTGCGTCTCCATAGACGTGGCTCTTGGACGCCCTTACCCGGAAATTTCTTCTCTAACGTTGGCTCACTCTCCAACAAAATGGATGAACTGGCGCTGCTGATGAGACGAGACAGAGACTTTTCTTCATCTCCTGTTTTGTGCTTCACAGAGACATGGCTCAGCAAGCCGGTCCCGAACTGTGCCGTGTAGCTGGAGGGCTTCGAACTTCTTCGTGCCGACAGACAAAGACATTTCTCCGGAGGAAAAACATGCAGTGGAGGAGTCTGGAGGAGTTTTACATCAACAACGCCTGGTCATCGGATGTGACTGTGATCTCCAAACACTGCTCTCCTGATCTGGAATATCTTTTCATTATCTGCAAACCATTCTACTCTCCACGTGAGTCTTCATTCATTCTGGCTGTTGTTTACATGCCACCGAGCACAAACATGCACGTGGCACAGCGTGCGCTCGCGGACCAGATTCTGAGTGTGGAGTGGACCTTCCTGAACTCTTTGTGTATTATCCTGGGTGATTTTAACATGAGGAATCTCAGCTACGGACTACCAAAGTACAGACAGTTTATTAAAATTCCGACCAGAGAGCAGAGCACTTTGGATCACTGTTACACAACAGTCAGAAACGCCTTCCGCGCCGTGGCTCGTGCTGCTCTCGGCTTTTCAGATCACGCCATGGTTCACCTGATCCCCACATACAGACAGAGTCTGAAGCTCTCCAAACCTGCAGTGAGGAAATCTATGAAGTGGACCAGTGAGGCAGCGGAGGGGCTACGTGCGTGTTTGGACTTTACAGACTGGGAGGTTTTCAGAGATGCCACAGATAGTTTGGAAGAGTACACGGATACTGTGACGTCATACATTCGATTCTGTGAGGCCAGTATCAAGCCAACACAAACCAATGTCACTTACAACAATGACAAACCCTGGTTCACACCTAAACTGAGGCAGTTAAGGCAGCAGAAGGAGGCAGAGCACAGAGCTGGTGACAGAGAGCGCTACAAAGATGCGAAGTATGGATTTAGCAAAGAGGTGTCTCGAGCTAGATCACAGTACATTACACGTCTTAAGCAGCAGTTCGCTGACAGCAACCCCACCGTCGTGTGGCGTGGGCTACAGTTGGCTCCGCTTCTCACCAATCACACCTAAACTGAGCAGTTAAGCAGCAGAAGGAGGCAGAGCACAGAGCTGGTGACAGAGAGTGCTACAAAGATGCGAAAGTATGGATTTAGCAAAGAGGTGTCTGAGCTAGTATCACAGTACAAATACACGTCTGAAGCAGCAGTTCGCTGACAGCAACCCCACCGATCGTGTGGCGTGGCTCCGGCTTCTCACCAATCATACGCCCCGAGCCCCCCCTGCTGCAGGCAATCCAAAAACTGGACTGAGCATCTTAACACCTTCTATTGCAGGTTTGATGTGACCACTCCCTCCCCCACGGTGGCCACCTCGGCCAACCCAACCCTGGTCCCCCCACCACTCTCTCAGTTCAAGAACAGAAATGATGAACAGCTATTTCGGATATCGAACACCTGAAAAGCTACTTGACCAGAAGGTGTTTCTCCTGCCACTTTAAGACACCGTGCAGGGAGAACTAACCCCGTCTTCACAGACATTTTGACACATCCCTGGGGTCATGCCATCATGTTCCCTGTCCCCAAGAAGCCCCGGATCACTGGACTTAATGACAGCCTGTGGCACGGACGTCTGTTAGTCATGAAGTCATTTGAACGCCTGTCTTGCCCCACCTTAACAATAGTCCTTCACCTCCTCCCTGCTGACCCCCTGCAGTCTCGGCCACAGATGCCAACAGTCTGTAACTGTGACGAACGGCCAAATCTACCTGGCACTCCACTTCATCATGCAGCAGCTGGACTCCCTGGAATCTATGCCAGGATCCTGGTTGTGGACAGCTCTGCATTCAACACCATCTTCCCTTGCTCTGCTTCAGGACAAGCTCTCCCAGCTCAACTTGCCCGACTCCACCGGCAGGTGGATCACTGACTTCCTGACGGATCAGAGGCAGTGTGTGCGGCTGGGAAAGAATATCGGACACTGGGACTATCAGCATAGGATCTTCACAGGGATGTGTACTTTCTGCTCTTCTCCTGTACACAAACTGCTGCACCTCCAGCCACGACTCCATAAAATGTATCAAGTTTGCGGACGACACCACCCTCATAGGGATCATCTCGGATGAGTCTGTCTACAGGAGGGAGGTGGACCGGCTGGTGTCCTGGTGCAGCAGCAACAACCTGGAGTACAGCGCCCAGAAGACAGTGGAGATGATCGTGGACTTCAGGAAAGTCACAACCCCCCAGCTCCCCCTCATCATGAGAGACTCCCCCATCACCACAGTGGACTCCTTCCGCTTCCTCCGCACCACCTTCACCCAGGACCTCAAGTGGGAGCCCACCATCAGCTGCCTCATCAAGAAGGCCCAGCAGAGGATGTACTTTCTGCGGCAGCTGAGGAAAGCCAAGCTGCCAGTGCAGATGCTGGTGCAGTTCTACACGGCCATCCATCTTCACCTCCTCCATCACCGTGTGGTACGCTGGAGCCACAGCCAGGGACAAACAGAGACTACAGCGCATTGTGTGTTCTGCTGAGAAGGTGATCGGCTGAAGACTTCCATCTCTGCAGGACCAGTTCGTCTCCAGGGCACTGGGTGGAGCAGGTCGGATCACAGCTGGACATGGTCTATTTGAACCACTCCCTTCAGGCAGGAGGCTATGGTCCATCTGGACCAGAACACACAGCTATATTTATGATTATTATTATTTGGCCTGAGCGCCACAAGCAGGCAAATGGCCTATTAGATTCGTAATGCCATGCAAAGCATGGATGTGAAAGTGTGCCCGCTTCCAATCACCCGCTAACGCAATCGCCAATTCATGTTGTCTAACAGACAAAACAAATTCAAATCAAAAGAAAAAATAGCAATTATTTCTATTAGGAACTCAGTAGGGAAGTTTACCAATTCACTAATCTAATATGGACACAAATCAAGAAGACATAAACGAATTCCCCGATAACATCCTCCTCCTGAAACTCAACCCAGAACAAGTTAACACTCACAAAATACCAATCACTGAAAAAGAACTACACATCCCTGGCTTCCCTGTTGTTCTATCAATATTTTTGTCAACCTTATTCCCACTATTCACTGGAACAATTAAAGAAATAAAAGAAAAAAAAACTGCATTCCCATCTCACATGAACACAGCCCTAATATCACTTACCACACACTTCTAATTACAGTTCCTTCTCACCTATAAATCAATATTCTGCACACATCCCCATCTGCCACAGTCACAATAAAAGCTTCAGACTTCACAGGGGACAAGGCAAGGATGTCCACTCTCTCCGTCTCTATTCACCAATTCACTATTATTGAACCCCTAGCAGCAGCTATCCGCCTGAACCTATCAATCAAAGGTACTGAAACACCACAAACCCATAAAATCTCACTTTATGCAGATGATACACTACTGTTTATTCAAGAACCTTTGAACAACTATTCAAGAAATAATCAAAACAATTCAGTCTTATTCAGACTTCATCAGCTGTTTCGGCTTTGGCTCCAATATGGGCTAATATCAACAAATTAAGTAACAAAGGTACCCAAGAATGTAAAATAATGACTAAAAATGTAATTTATTATTTAACAGATGAAGGTTAAAAAAAGAAAAGGTAAAACATAACAAAGATACATGACAATAAACAGAGATATAAAGGAATAAACTAATTACGAAACTCGAACAAATAAAAAAATAATAAAGTAACAAAGTTTGTGATAATATCTAATGAATGTCTCAACGAAAAAACATATGCACCAAAATATTATGCTATCTACGCTATCTGTTATCGAAGCAAATGACAACCATAAACGAAGTGCTCTGTAGGGAATCCAGACGGCAGACTTCTTCGGCACTTCCGACGACGCTCCAATCCCTGATCAAGAGGGACAGAGGGCCAACCAGGTCTCAGGAGAGTAAGACAGGGGGCCCAATCATGGCAGGCACTCACACTCAATATTTGCATAATCAACGAATGAGCGCAAAGGGAGAGACAGGTTAAAAAAAAGAAACATGGGCCAGTACCGTGGCCCGTAACTACATTTGTATCCTTTCTGATCTGAAGGCATGTGCCATAGCCAACTTGTTTTTTTAGTCAGAACAGGGCTGCAAACGATCAAAATCTGTTGTGTTTCTGACATTCTGTCTCTTCACAGTGCACAGGACATGATGTGCGCTCGCTTCTCCCTGTGTCCTGAGGGTGCCAGTGCCACTGACTATAAAACAAAAAAAACTCAATTAACTGTGTGTCTTATACTCGCTCCGCTCTCTGGTCAACACTGACCAATAGCCATCTGAGCCAGAGCAGGCCTAATTGTGGTAAATGTGTGCGATCTGCTTTGTGCACATGCAGGGATTGGCCTTTTACGCACATGTTCAAACACACCCACTGACTGAGATGGCTATGTCAACACTGAGGAGAGGGAGGAACGAATGTGAGACACTACCGTTTCTGGAATGCGTGCATTTGTTTTAGAGAGTAACAGTGGCATTGGCCCCCACAGGACACGGGGAGAAGTGCTCCTGGCATGCCTTGTGCGTAGATCCCATACGTACTTACGAGGGTCAGAAATAGACTTATTTTAATCGTTTGTAGCTCTGCCCTGACTAAATAACAACTTAAAGAGATAAAAGGAATAAAGAGAAGGATTCACATTATCTACACTTCAGGTCAGACGCTCCATCTGAGCTCAGATGATGCGCGTGCAAACACAGTTTTTATTTAATTAAAACTTTAGTAGTGGATAGGCTAATTAAAACAACTTGATCTATAAGAGGTGGTCTATAAAAAGGGGTTGTGTGTGTGTGTGAGGAGAGATGATGACAGGATTCGTTTGTACCACAGAAACAGGGGAATTAGTTTGGCATAAGAAAGAAATGTCCCATTAATCACTCAATGCTTCAAGTCAATCAGTTTGGTAAAGTTAGCCTCATATTCACAGATTCGGACTTCCGAGGTCAATAGCTCTTAAAGTCTTTACAGATCATACACATGCCAAAATATTCACATTTACACTGCCAAGCGACTACAACCTCGTTTTTTAAAATCAGATGCGTATTTTGGGTGCAGCAAATTACACTGCTCCGAATGGGCAGCCGGAGCCAAGACAAGCGCTTAGGGACCGTAAACAAATAGCAGTACAAAAAATGGACCCGTTTTATAGCTGGAATGGAACATCAAATAGATCAATACAATTTGAATAACACAATGAATACAACATGATGGACACCACAGCAACCTTTATTTTTCATAAGCTTTATTTGTGTTTTATTGATGAAATATGATTAATTATGAAAATTCATCTTCAATAGCTTTTTTAATATTTGATGTAGAGTCACCATGTTCACAGCACTTATCAATAATGACAATATCTATCTACTACAACCTTTATTTTACCCATCAGAAGCTTAATACATCTTTTTATGATGAATTATGGATATTAAACTTCAATAGCTTTTTTTATATTGGATGTAGAGTCACCAAATTCACAGCACTTATCAATGATAACAATATCTATCTACTACAACCTTTATTTTACCCATCAGAAGTTCAATTCACATTTTTATGATGAAATATGATAATTCATCTTCAATAACGGCTTTATTATTTGATGTAGTGTCACCAAATTCAGAGCACTTATCAATAATGACAATATCTATCTACTACAACCTTTATTTTACCCATTGGAAGCTTAATTCACGTTTTTATGATGAAATATGATGAATTACGGATATTAATCTTCAATAACTGTTTTATTATTTGATGTACAGTCACTAAATTCAGAGCACTTATCAATAATGACAATATCCTGTAAGCACGTACAAACTTTCTGGAATAAGTGATAAGTGCGAGAGTCTGGATGGATAAACGCGTTAATGAACAGTCTGCGCTCGTGCGTCGATTACCAAAGGGACCTGCACCGTGATTGGATATGCTGCTGTTATGCTGTAAAACCATACATTTATGCATGACCATTGGGGATGTGGAACCATATATGTGGGATTCAAGCAAAAACATGCATGGATTAAGACACACAAATTTTTTACATTCGGGCGCCCGAATGATCTCAGGAGCTATGTTGTCCGGGGCTTCAAGCCCCTGGTAGGGTCTCCCAAGGCAAACAGGTCCTGCGTGACGGGTCAGACAAAAATCGGTTCACAAGCCCCCTATGATGGAAAAAAAAACAAGGCCAGTTACGTTGCCCGGATTGGCGTTACCGGGGCCCCACCCTGGAGCCAGGCCTGGCGTGGGTGCTCGGCGGCGAGCGCCTGGTGGCCGGGCCTTTCCCCACGGGGCCCGGCCGGGTGCAACCCAAACGAGTGACGTGGGGCCGTCCTCCCGTGGACCCACCACCTGCAGGAGGATCCGTAAGGGGCTGGTGCGGAGGGATCTGGGCGGCAGTCGACGGCACGGGCCTCGACGACCGGATCCCCGACGCAGAGACTAACTCTGGGACATGGAACATCACCTCCTGGGGGGGAAAGAGCATGAGCTTGTGCGGGAGGTTGAACGGTTCTGACTATTATATAGTCGGCCTCACCTCCACGCACAGTTTGGGCACTGGAACCCATCCTCTTGAGAGGGGCTGGACGCTCCACTTCTCTGGTGTTGCCTACGGGGAGAGGCGCGGGCTGGCGTGGGTTTGCTTATTGCCCCACAGCTCAGCCGCCATGTGTTGGAGTTTACCCCAGTGAACGAGGGTCGCGTCCCTACGCCTTCGGGTTGGGGACAGGTCTTCCCACTGTGGTGTCGGCCTACCGGGCCGAACAACGTGCTGAGTACCCGGCCTTCTTGGGGTCCCTGGGAGGGGTACTGGACAGTGCACCGACCGGGACTCCGTTGTTCTACTGGGGACTTCAACGCCCACGTGGGCAACGACAGTGACACCTGGAGAGGGGTGATTGGGAAGAACGGCCCCCCCGATCTGAACCCGAGCGGTGTTCAGTTATTGGACTTCTGTGCTAGTCACGGACTGTCCATAACGAACACCATGTTCAAGCACAAGGGTGTCCACCAGTGCACTTGGCACCAGGACACCCTAGGCCGGAGGTCAATGATCGACTTTGTTGTCGTGTCATCTGACCTCCGGCCGCGGTGTCTTGGACACTCGGGTAAAGAAGAGGGCGGCGCTGTCAACCGATCACCACCTGGTGGTGAGTTGATCCGCTGGCGGCGGAGGAAGCGGACAGACTTGGCAGCCCAAGCGTATAGTGAGGGTCTGTTGGGAACGTCTTGCGGAGCCCGCTGTCAGCAGGGTCTTCAATTCACACCTCCGGGAGAGCTTCTCCCAAATCCCGGGAGGCTGGGGACATTGAGTCCGAGTGACCATGTTCTCGACCTCCATTGTCAATGCGGCTGCTCGAGCTGTGGTCGCAAGGTCTCAGGTGCCTGTCGCGGCGGCAACCCCCGAACCGGTGGTGGACACCGAAGTAAGGGATGCTGTCAGGCGGAAGAAGGAGGCCTATCAGCCTCTTTTGGCTTGTGGGACTCCTGAGCCGTTGACGGTATCGGCGGGCCAGGCGTGCCGCAGCTCGTGCTGTCGCAGAGGCAAAAACCCGGGTCTGGAGGAGTTCGGGGAGGCCTGGAGGAGGACTATCGGTCGGCCCCAAAGAAAATTCTGGCAAACCGTCCGGCGCCTCGAGGGGAAGCAGTGTTCCACCAACACCGTTTACGGTGCGGGTGGGGACCTGCTGACCTCGACTGGGATGTCGTCGGGCGGTGGAAGGAGTACTTTGAGGACCTCCTAAATCCCACTGTCACGTCTTCCGAAGAGGAAGTAGAGACGGAGGACTCGGAGGCTGACTCATCTATCACCCAAGCCGAAGTTCTGAGGTTGTTGGCAAACTCCTCGGTGGCAGAGCTCCGGGGTGGATGAGATACGCCCCGAGTACCTAAAGTCTCTGGATGTTGCAGGACTGTCTTGGTTGACACGCCTCTGCAACATCGCGTGGGCGTCGGGGTCGGTGCCTCTGGACTGCAGACCGGGGTGGTGGTCCCTCTGTTCAAGAAGGGGGACGGAGAGGTGTGCTCCAACTATAGAGGGATCACACTCCTCAGCCTCCCTGGTAAGGTCTATTCCAGGGTACTGGAGAGGAGAATCCGACCGATAGTCGAACCTCGGATTTAGGAGGAGCAGAGTGGTTTTTGTCCTGGTCGTGGAACACTGGACCAGCTCTATACTCTCCATCGGGTGCTCGAGGGTTCATGGGAGTTTGCCCAACCAGTCCACATGTGCTTTGTGGATCTGGAGAAGGCTTTCGACCGTGTCCCACGGGGTGCCCTTTGGGGGGGTGCTGCGGGAGTAGACGGGGTCCGGGGCCCTTTGCTCAGGGCTGTGTCCGGTCCCTGTATGACCGGAGCAGGAGCTGTGTTCGCATTGCCGGCAGTAAGTCAGATCTGTTCCCAGTGCGTGTTGGACTCCGCCAGGGCTGCCCTTTGTCACCGGTTCTGTTCATTGTTTTTATGGACAGAATTTCTAGGCGCAGTCAGGGGCGGAGGGTGTCCGGTTTGGAGAGCACAAGGATCTCATCTCTGCTGTTTGCAGATGATGTTGTCCTGATGGCTCCATCAAACCTGGACCTGCAACATGCACTGGGACGGTTTGCAGCCGAGTGTGAAGCAGCTGGGATGAGAATCAGCACCTCCAAATCTGAGGCCATGGTTCTCGACCGGAAAAAGGTGGCTTGCCCTCTCCAGGTGGTGGGGAGTCCTTGCCCCAAGTGGAGGAGTTTAAGTATCTCGGGATCTTGTTCACGAGTGAGGGAAGGATGGAGCGTGAGATTGACAGGCGGATCGGTGCAGCGTCTGCAGTGATGCGGTCGCTGCATCGGACCGTTGTGGTAAAGAAGGAGCTGAGTCGAAAGACAAAGCTCTCG
This sequence comes from Chaenogobius annularis, assembly GCA_015082035.1. Lineage (NCBI taxonomy): Eukaryota > Metazoa > Chordata > Actinopteri > Gobiiformes > Gobiidae > Chaenogobius > Chaenogobius annularis. The sequence goes on from BJKM01001138.1 coordinate 87,397, forward strand.
ATTTTACCGGTCAATCTACGTTCCTACCCTCACCTATGGTCATGAGCTTTGGGTAGTGACCGAAAGGACAAGATCGCGGATACAACGGTCGAAATGAGTTTCCTCCGCAGGGTGGCTGGGCGCTCCCTTAGAGATAGGGTGAGGAGCTCAGTCACACGGGAGGAGCTCGGAGTAGAGCCGCTGCTCCTCCACGTCGAGAGGAGCCAGCTGAGGTGGCTCGGGCATCTGTTCCGGATGCCTCCTGGACGCCTCCCTAGGGAGGTGTTTCGGGCATGTCCCACCGGGAGGAGGCCCCGGGGAAGACCCAGGACACGCTGGAGGGACTATGTCTCTCGGCTGGCCTCTGAACGCCTCGGGATCCCCCCGGAGGAGTTGGAGGAAGTGTCTGGGGAAAAGGAAGTCTGGGAGTCCCTGCTTAGACTGCTGCCCCCGCGACCCGGCCCCGGATAAAGCGGAAGAAGATGGATGGATGGATGGATGGACATTTTTTACATTTATAATGCCTCTCATTGATGAACTAAGATAATAGGAATGATTGGATTTTCACATTAATTGTAAGACATCAAATCTGAACTAGGCGTCAGAACGCTAATTGAACAGTTTGAAAAGAGTTGCCTTTGGAGCGTGTGAGTGCTAAGCCATTTCCTCTACCCACAGCCGACCTCCTCAGTGAAGAGGTCATCCTCAAGTGGTACTCTGAGGCCAACTTGGCCAAGGGCAAGAGAGTGTTCCTGGAGCAGATGAAGTTCGTGGAGAGGCTGAGGAACGCTGAGGAAGGTAGTGTGTCCTTGTGTGAGGACGTCTAATGTGTGGCGCATGGAGCTGATGTTCTCTCTCTATGCAGAGTCCGAGTCCGATTAGGACGAGGCCGACTAAGCCACAGCTGCACCAGCGGTCTGCTTTTCTGTTGCAGCACGAGCAATAGAATGTTCCACCTTTTTTCTCTTATACCTGTTTCCCTGTTCCCCATGGCCCATATGATGATCCATTCAAAACGGTGAGGCCTGGTTGAAGACACAAAGAATAATTCTTATGAAGCCTTCAGTCCTAAGTTTGAAAACATTCCATGTGATTTGGGTGGCCACAGCTGGAAAAGCCCATAATTGGTGAATGCTTCTTGTCAAACAAGTATTCCCTGAGGTTGGTGTCATTCTGTTTAGTCCCAGTTTGGTAAACTGTTTAGTCCCAGTTTGGTAAACTGCCACTGTTAGTGTAGAAGAGCCTCCTCGCCACTACTGTTGGTTTCTACTTTCTTTAACCCAAGACCAATTGACTTTTTTATTCATAAAGTTATTAAACCATAATGCATGTATTTATTAAAATTATTTAAACGCATAGACAAAACATCAGAAATAAAGTTGGTAAGTATTTTTAATTTGTTAAACCGTGTTCAGACCGCTGCAGCAAAGCAGCCAGTTTACATTCAAAGTCTATGTGGACACGCGACCTGCGAATCCTGCGTTTTTGCGGCACGAATCCTGCGTTTTGAGCGGCAGACACGGCGCGACTTGGGCGTTTAAGCGGCGGCCGCAGAAAAGTTGGAAAAAGCAGAACTTTTTTGCGGCAGACGCGGCGCAGCAACTAATCAGAGATTACGCTCCAATGACGTACCTACGCACTACCAGGAAGACAGTGACGTACGTACGCACTACCCGGAAGAAGGACCAACGCAAACCCCAGACCTATAAAAAAGGTCAGAGCTCTTGGAGCAAATAATGATATTCATTAAGCTCTGCTCACCTCTAAAGCATCTGCGGGAACCAGACAAGCTGCCGAGCTGATTGCCTCAGTTTTTGGACTTAGTAAAGTAAATACACCAAAGCCATTCTGCCATAGGACACAACTCCTCCACTACGCATGTGCGTTCGCCGCCTCGGCCGGGCGTCTGCTGCAGAGAGGAAGCGGCTGCCTTCAAAATGTACAGGCGGCCAATTTCTGCAGCCAGCGCAAATTTGCCCGCCGTGGTGTGAATGCGCCTTTAGAGTGCTTGAGTAGATTTTTCGAGTGTTTGTACTTTAATCGACTATTACAATTTTCGGTGACTTTGTACTTCTCCTTACATTTTAACCTATGTATCTTTTACTCCTTCCATTATATAAACAGGTTTGCTCCTTTTTTATATTCCACAGTTTTGTCCGAAGCCTCCCGAAGCCTGTCCGTATGTTATTGTGCACTGGCACTTTCCTTTTTTCATTTCACTTCTATACTTTTAATCCTGCAGTATGCAGTCCACAGGACCTGTGGGGAGAAATATAAGCAACTTGAACCTAAGGCTGTGGCGTGAACTTGAACCTGGAGAGAGAGGGAAAAGAGATGACCACTTGTTGCTGACCCCATGTGCAAGATCAGCACTGAGTCCAGAGACAGGAGAATAAATAGAGCAGCTTTAGGCTGCTCTATTCATTCTATTCATTCTTCAACCTTTGGGGCAAGAGATCAGTCAGAATACTTGTGCAGTTGTCACAGAGGCTTTATATTATATTTTCATCATCAGGAGTTAACAAGCTAAATGTAGAAACAAATCTACATATATTTCTTATCTCTAACAAATATCGTTTGATTGAAGTCCTTTTAATAGTAATTAATTATGATATCCATTATTCAATTGATCAAAATTATTGCAGCCCCATCAACTGTATTTTTTCACTTTTTTACTTTAATTACATTTACGATTGTGTGCTTTTTAATTTTTACTTTAATTTGCAAGTATGAGAATGATGTCTTAAAATATGAACTTGATTTAAAATTGCAAATGTGTAATTACAAAGTTGTCATGTGTTCACACTCCTGGAACTTTTCCACATTTTGTCACAACACCAAACTGTAGTGGCATTTTTTGTGAAAGAGCACACAAATGTATACAATTTAATATAATTAAAACAAAAATACAGCATGCAAAAGTATTCAGGCCACCTGAGTCAATACTTGCAGCTATTACATCTGCGAGTCTTTTGGGGAATGTCTCTCTACCCGCTTTGTGAACAGCAGCTTTCAGATCTTGCCACTGATTCTCGATTGGATATAGGTCTGGACTAAGACATAAATATGTTTTATTTTAAACCATTCCATTGTAGCTCTGGCTTTATGTTTAGGGTCATTGTCCTGTTGGAAGGTGAACCGCTATCCCAGTCTTAAGTCTTTTGCAAGACCCCAACAGGTTTTCTTTACAAAGATTGGCCTGTATTTGGCTCCATCCTTCTTCCCATCAACTCTGAGCAACTTTCCTTATTGAAGAAAAGCACCCCCACAGCATGATCCTGCCACCACTATGTTTGACAATGGGAATGGTGTGTTCAGAGTGATGTGTGATAGTTTTCCGCCACATGTCATGTGTTTTGCTTTTAGGCCAAATAGATAAATTTTGGTCTCATAAGACCAGAGCACCTCCTTTCACATGTTTGCTGTGTTCCCCGTCATGGCTTCTGGGAAACTGCAAACGAGCTTCTTTTTGTCACTCTTCCATGAAGGCCAGATTTTGTGTAGTGCACAACTAATAATTGTCCTGTGGACAGATTCCCCCACTTAAGCTGTGGATCTCTGCAGCTCCTCCAGAGTTAACATGGGCCTCTTGGCTGCATCTCTGATCAGTGCTCTCCTGGTTTGATTAAGTGTAGCTAGGAGCACACCTGTTACTTAGGTGCATGAGGAGTGGTCACATGATCACAGGTTCTATAACGTGTTTTTTTATTTATTTTTTTTTTTTTTTTTACAAAAAACCTTTGATGTATACATGTACACGGAGTTGTGCTAAAATCTGACTACTCATCATGCGCCTAAATAACAGGTGTGCTACACTAAATGTCTGATGATGGCAGCTCCCAAAACATGGTGAGAATTAAATAAATCTCTCTTTGGAGCTAATCGAGTTGTGCAGATCATCTCTCTTCTTAATTGTGACTATGGCTTTGTGATCTTGCTCACTCGTCTTAAGGATGGATGTGCGTGCTGCTCTCCTCTTTTATCATTTTATGGCCTTAAGAGGTAATTATTAAAGCTATCAGCTTGTTCTGAGTTCACACCACACACTGTGATTGGTTAAATCCGCCTGTCACTCATTTAGAATATGACAGACCGAATCAAGAGGAACAGAAAGTGAGGTAAAGCAGACGGCATGTGCCTGTGTTGAGCAAAAACAGAAAAGTACACTGTTTCATAATTTTTTATCTCAGATTGACGGGGTCAATTCACTATTTAACTATATGTTGTCACATTACTTACCCCTATGGTTTTCACTATGGAAATAATAAGCCTGCATTCCTTCAATATTAATTTGTTGCCAATTCAAGTTACAATATGGATCATGTTTCAATGACCTGCATCTGTTAAAGTGCATCTTGCATAACACAAACAGGGCAGATTTACAGAAGTGAATGTAAAATAGTGACACATGTTCCCAGTGTGGTGCAGAAGAGCATAATGCTTCTAATGAGTCATGAAGGAGTAATAACCATCTGCACTAAATTACCGTGCTATTACCTCCACACTGCATTTATTATTCACTCAAATTTTATTGTCATCAAGGAAATA
>BJKM01001139.1:0-55000 GCA_015082035.1 Chaenogobius annularis
ATATATTATATATAACATATATACATACAAACAGTGGCGGTGCTCTGGTCGAGTCCCACTTTAGAGCCAGTTTAAGTCCGGTCTAGTTCCTGGTGTGTTTCTGGTAAAAATATTTGTTTAGTCAAAAATGAACTGTGGTTCATGTTGATTGTTAACCGTCTCCACGCGGTTTGGTGCTGATTCGGTTTCATCTTTCTGTTGAGTTGTAGTAAGTTCTGGTCAAACGTGGTCATCTCTGAGAAGGTTCTGTTTGTCCCCAGAGGAGTAAATACAGCAAAGCCAAGCAAGACCCGGAGGAGAAGCACCTGCACCAAGGTACCTCCACCAGAGTTCTCTTTCACCAGACGTTAGGTGCACGTGCTCATATTTGGTGTTTTCCAGGCGTGAGGATCTACGTGGACCCGTTCACCTACGAGACCCCAACCAGGCGGTGAGGGAGTTCGCCAAAGAGATCGACGCCTCGTGCATCAAGATCGAGAAGGTCATCGGCATCGTGAGGACACAACCTGTTGCTGTCCTTAAAGCTGCACTCGGGACTTTTCTGGTGGTGTAACGCGTGTTTCCATGGAGATGTTATTGCTTGCCCTCAATGTTCAACAGCATTGAACTCGCATTTATTTAATTACAGATGTTTTCATACGTTTAAAGCGTTACGTGGAACATTTCTGTGGTGGAGAGCACGTGACTTCAGATGATTTACACCTGGATTAGTGCAGAAAACCCACGTTTTGAGTGTAGTCCTGGTCTAGTCCAGGTCTTAGACCAGTTCATGTTGGTCCTTCTGTGGTCAGTTCCTGACTTGTCTTCTCCTCGACAGTAACAGTCGTGTCTCTGAGTAAAAACAGATGAATAAGTGAAGCCGGGACAGAATAAAACTGAAGAATCAATAACCATTCCCCTCGTTCACCGCTCCAGTGGGCGAGCGAGGGCCGGGTCAGGGATTAAAGCTATCAATACTGACCGAACGAGCCTCAGTCGAGCCCACCAGAGCCCAACACTGCCTGATTTCATTTGGAAACCAGACTCTGCTTTTATAGTCCTCATTCTCAGCGACGTAAACGAGGAAAATAAGTCCGTTCTAAAGCGACGCAAACATTTAAAGACGGAATGAACTACGGCTGAACCTGGAATCCTGGGCTAAACCACTAAACCAGACTAACAGGGCTAACTGCCGCAAACCAGACTAAACAAGGAGAAGCTGCCCAAACCAGACTAAACCAGGGCTATAACTGCCCCAACCAGTAAACAAGGACTAAGCTGCCCCCCGCCAGACTAAACGGACTACTGCCCCAAACCAGACTAAACCACTAAACCAGGACTAAGCTGCCCAAACCAGACTAAACTTGGACTAAACTGCCCCTAACAGGACTAGCTCCCCCAGAACCAGACTAAACCAGAAATAACTGGACTAAGCCAGTACAAACCAACATCATACGCGAGAAACCTAAACCAGGATAAACTGCCAAACCAGACTAAACAAGACTAATGCCGCAACAGACTAATACCAGCTACCTAAGCTGCCCCTCACATCCATACTGCATTAAACCAGGAGTAAGCTTGCCCAAAGCACTAACCAAAAGCTGACAAACTGACTATACCAGGGTAAAACTGCCCCAACAAGACTCGAACTGCTCCCAAACAGCTAACCAGGATATGCCCAGACTAACCCGACTAAACTGCCCAAACAGACTAACGTCCTAACCAGACTAACCAGGACTAAACTGCCAGCAACTAACGAGGATACTTCCCCAAACCAGACTAAAGCCCGACTGAACCCCAACCAGGAAAACTGGAATTAACTTCCCCAAACCCAGACTAAACTGTCCTAAACCAGACTAAACCAGATAATCTGCCCTAAACCAGACTAAACCAGGACTAACTTCCCTATAGCGAATAAAAGGACTAAACTGCCAACCAGACTAAACATGACTAAACTGCCACCAGAGCAGACTAATCAGGATCTGCTCAAGTTTATTGGTTGTGCCTTCAGACCAGATGCCCCTGACCTGTGGGCCCCAAGGGTCAATCCTGGGACCCTTCTGTTCAACCTCTACATGCTGCCGTTAGGTCAGTTGATACGCAGCGAGAATGTGTCCTATCACAATTAGCAGACGACACTCAGATCTATGTTTCACTGACGGCAGGTGAATATGGACCAGTGGATTCACTCTGTCACTGCATCCAACAGATCAGTGTGTGGATGCAAAAACAACTTTCTCCAGCTGAAACTCAGACAAGACTGAAATCATCGTCCTTGCCCACAGAAACAAAGAGAGATGTTACCAGTCTCTCCAGAGTCTCGCTCTAACAAACACTACACATCAAGTTAGAAATCTGGGTAAAAATGACTCAGACTTGAATTTTAACAACCACGTCAGATCAATCACATCAGCAGCCTTTTTACCATCTAAAAAAACATTGCCAAAATCAAAAGTTATAGTGTGTCTAAACCAGACCTGGAGAGACTTATCCATGCGTTTGTCTCTTTAGTAGATTAGGACTACTGTAACGGCCTGCTCACTGGCCTCTCCAAACGAGCTGTAAAACAGCTGCCAGTACATCCTAGAACCCTGCTGCTCGGGTCCTGACTAGAACCAGGAAGTACGATCACATTAAGTCCTGTGCTCAGTCTCTGCACTGCCCCCTGTGCTCAGAGAATAGACTTCAAAGCAGCTCTGCTTGTTTACAAGTCTCGTCCATGGCCTAGCACCAGAAGTGACATCTCAAGCATGTTAGTGCCATATGAACCATTCTCGACTCTGAAGACCTCAGGGACTCAGACGGCCTCCTGCTGGTGCCAGAGTCAGGACTAAACATGGACGCGCCTCCTGCTGGCTGCCAGAGTCAGAGACTAAAACACGCGGAATCTGCGTTTCAGTTTTATTGAAGCTAAAATCTGGGAACAGTCTTCCTGAGGATGTGAGAACAGGTTTGCTCGTGCAATGTTCAAATCTAAACTAAAAACGTTTTGTTTGGCGTGTGCATGACTGAACATGCTTCTTTTTTTTTTTTTAAGATTGTGATTTCTGCCATGTCTTTGTGATTTTAATGCATTTTTTCCTGTTGTGAAGCACTTTGAATTGCCTTGTGTACGAATTGTGCTCTACAAATAAACGTGCCTTGCCTTGCCAATCCAGATTAAACCAGGACTAAACTGTCTTAAACCAGACTAAACCAGACTAATCTGCCCCAAACCAGACTAAACCAGGACTAAACTAGACTCATACCAAGTCTAAATAAATATCAAGATCAAAAGAGGACTAAATCTTGACTAAATTTAGTCTAAACCAGATCTAAATCGATCAAATCTAACCTTGGTGCCGCAGCAGGATTAAACCAGGACTAAACTAGACTCAAGATAGTCTAAATAAGGACCAAAATAGGACTAAATCAGGACCAAAAGAGGACTAAATCAGGACCCAAAGGAGGACTAAATCAGGGCCAAAAGAGGACTAAATCAGGGCCAAAAGAGGACTAAATCAGGACCCAAAGGAGGACTAAATCACGGCCAAAAGAGGACTAAATCAGGACCCAAAAGAGGACTAAATCAGGACCCAAAAGAAGACTAAATCAGGACTAAAATCACTTTCAAACAGAACCTATTTTGGTACTGCAGGAGTCCAGCCTCAAAACTAGACCCAAAGGTCTAGTTCAGGTTTGGTTCCGATCTAGTCCCAGTTTGAATATGGTCTTTGTAAATGTGAACAGGACTAAACGTGGTCCAAACCAGATCTAAACCAGATCTAAACCATTGCTAAACCAGGACTGAACCAGAACTCCAAATCAGGACCAAACCTGGACTGGAAAAGGGCCGTGGCCACAAAGCTTTATCTCCTCGTCCTGGTCTTCTTCTGTAGGTGAATTCGGCGAGGTCTGCAGCGGCCGCCTGAAGATGCCGGGGAAAAGAGAGATCTGCGTGGCCATTAAGACTCTGAAGGCCGGATACACGGACAAGCAGAGGCGGGACTTCCTGTCTGAGGCCAGCATCATGGGGCAGTTTGACCACCCGAACATCATCCACCTGGAGGGCGTGGTCACCAAATGTGCGTCACGTAAAGTAGAAGCACCCAGTTTCAAACATTCTCTTTAGCGTTGTTTTGTGTTGTTGTGATCCACGTTTCAGGGACAGTCAAATGAACGCATCCGTCAATGTTTATGCTCACGTGTTTATGCCCACATGTTTATGCCCACGTGTTTATGCCCACGTGTTTATGCCCACGTGTTTATGCCCACGTGTTTATGCCCACGTGTTTATGCCCACGTGTTTATGCCCACGTGTTTATGCCCACGTGTTTATGACGCAATGTTTTATGCGCTTATCACCATGTTTTATGACCCAGTGTTTATGCCTCACGCGTTTATCGCCCACATGTTTATGCCACATGTTTTTATGCCACGATGTTTTATCGCCCAGTGTTTAGCCCACGCTGTTTATGGCCCTACAGTGTTTATGTCCACATGTTTATGCTAGTGTGTATATGCCCACTTGTTTTATGGCCCACAATGTTATGCCCAGTGTTATGCCACAAGTGTTTATCGCCACCGTTGTTTATGCCCACGTGAGTGCTGTTTTTCAAAATGGGTAGATTTTGTGTTTCTCTCAAGTGCATTTGGTAAAACGCAGGCATTTGTGAGACCTAAACATGAGGACCGCTGTAAGTCGTTTAGTGCACTGCCTAAGAATGAAGTTACAGCAGCTTGGGTGGATCTCTCAAAAGCAGCCGCTCTGATTGGCTGTGCTGGGACGTCTCCAAAAGCAGCGTTCTGATTGGCTGGGCTTGGTCTGAACTCACTTTCAATTCTGACATTCAAAAATCACATGAAGCTAATAGTTTAAAATGTTGAATCTGAACAATACTTAGAGTTTGGACATGTTTTGCTCTGTGTCACCAGATCCCGTTAGTCACCGTCCCTCGTGTCTCTCCCCGTGTCACATCCGTTGTCTTCTCCGTGTCTCCTCGTGTGTCCCTGTTTGCCGTGTGCAGAATGTGATGTCCCGTACGGTCACTCCTTCAGTGTTCACTCCTGTGGTCACTCTGGCCCGTGTCACCCTTCGTTGTCACTCCCTGTGTCACCACCTTGTGGTCACCATCTGGTGTCACCTGATCCTGTGTCACCCCGTGTCACCGAGACCTGTGTTCACCCCCCAGTGGTCACCGTACCATGCCCGGTGTCCACCATTAGACTTTTTCCCGTGGTCACAGTCCTCGGACTAGTGTCACGCCCGTGTCATCGGTTGCGCTGTGATGAATCGCCGTGTATCATATAAAAGAGACCTTTTGCCGTGTCACTCCCTCGTGTCAAGCTCCTCGGTGTCACTTGCGCCCTGTGTCACCTCCCGGTGTCACTACCCATGTGTCACGACTCCTGTGGTCACCCCCGTGTCACCACCCGTCACTCTCCGTGTCACCCCCGTGTCTCTTCCGTGTCATCCCACCCTGTGTCACTCTCGGTCACACTTTGTCAGCCTCCCGTGTCAACCCTCGGGTTTCACCCTCGTGTCACTCTACCTTGGTCACTCTATCCCGTGTGACTCTCGTGTCACCTGCTTTGTCACCGATCCCTTGTGTCACCTGCCCCTGTAGGTCACCCTCGTTTCAATCCCCGTGTCCTCTCGTTATGTGTCACCGGCTGTGTCCCGCCCTTTCAGTCACTCCGTGGTCTCTCGGTCACATACCCCGAGTGTCACTCTCGTGTCCCTTTTACCGTTCCCTGTGTCACTCCGTTGTTTGTACAGAAATACTTCCCCACGGCGACACAAAGAACAAAATATACCTTGCATAAATCCCGAGTGTTCATGTTGGGTCGTGTGCTGTTGGATACACATACACGCGTCCACGACGTTTGTCTGCTCTGACCAACTGGCTGTCGCCGCAACTATCCCCAAGGTGGGACGTCCAGATGGAGGGTTATGAGTTGGTGGGGCGCAGGCTGGTTCAGGAGGGGGCTAATTGCAGGAACAGAGCCCCATTAATCTAGTGGTCAGGTGTAAATGTGTTTGGGGTTCGCGCTGATCAACTCGATCCCTCGCCATCCAAGTATTGCTGCGGAACGCTCACCAAGAAGCGGCAAATCACCATCATTCGCAAATAGCTGCTTCAAACTTGCTTATGTTGCTCTTCTTCTTGGGCCAAGGTCTACGGAGCAGGACGTTTGAATGTGTTTTAGGACCATTCCGTTCGAGGTTGACCTTCAGAACATGTCTCAATCAAGGACTGAAAAATACAGTTCACTTTTTTGTTTGACCAGTGGAAATTCTCTTTGGCATTCTGTAACTTGGTTTGTGGCGTGTCAGGAAGCAGGAAGTTGAAGGCGCTGAGTGAGGTGCTGTCCGTGAGCAGCAGGGAAGTGAGCGCTGAGTGAGCGGCGTGTCCGTGAGCAGCAGGAAGTGAAGCGCTGAGTGAAGGGGTGTCCGTGTAGCAGCAAGGACGTGAATGCGCTGGATGAGGGCGTGTTCCCCGTGAGCAGCAGGAAGTGCAAGCGTGAGTGAGAGCGTGTCCGTTGAGCAGGCAGTGAAAAGTGGAAGCGTTCCGTGAGCAGTCAGGAAGTGAAAGCGCTGAGTGAGGCGTGTCCGTGCGCAGCAGGGTGAGCGCCACTCGTTGTTGTTGGAGGAATCTACTCAATATACGATCAGGTTAAAAGGAATACCACTGGGGCCAGTTCGCCCTTATTCATTTTTCTGGAGAAGATCCAAATAGCGAGTCAAACGAGATAAACGTGGTCGTCGTTGGCGCCCGGCCACCCTCTTGAAGAGGGAACGTCAGAAAGCTTTGGCCTTTAAATCTGGCCCTTCATGTAAACGCAAATGCATTTTACAAAGAGGAGGCTTATCCTGAGGACTAACTGTCCAGACCGGATCTGTTTTGTTAAAGAGCAGATTTTGTTTGTAGAGAGTGAGGGGGCCCTCTGCCGGCCCCCCTGCGCGCCCTCTGCAGTCCCCTGTGTGTGCCTCCCAATGTGTTGTTGGCAGCTGATAATCGGGTCGCCCGAGTTCACTCCAAAGGCAAGGGGCGCATTCAGTTAAAACAGGGCGTTAGTCATAGCATTAAGCATGCAAATGGCGGGGAGGAAGAGGGCGGCGGCGGCTGCAGAGCGAGCGTCAGAGGTTCGAATGGGTCAGACTCCCTCAAGTGATGATTGGGGAGCTGTCAATCAAAAAGCTGCTCAGGGCAGTGCACGACACAAGAGACCAAAAGGATGGCTGACAGAAGAGACGGCCCCAAATTCAACGCACTTTCTCTTTTTGGGCCCAGAAACAAGGTGGTGCAAGTCACCGGGCTGGGCACAGGCCGACTGACGGGCTCCTGCAGCGGGGGCCGACACTAAGAAGACTAAGAGTCTCCAAGTAAAGACATTTACTTACCCACCAAAAACATAGCTTTACTTCCCACCTGAAGGCACGCCGGAGGGGCGAGAAAGGGGAGAAGGAGTGGGAAGAGGAGGGGGAGAGGAGGGGAGAGAGGGGAAATAAGGGGAGAGAAGGGGAGGACGAGGAGGGGAGAGGAAAGAAGGAGATAAGGGGAAGAGAAGGGGAGGAGCGAGAGGGGAGAGTAGGGGAGAGGAGGTGAAGGAGGGGAGGAAGGAGGGGAGAGGAGAGAGGAGTGGGAGAGGAGTAGGCAGTATGAAGGCTGAGGAGGGGAAGAGGAGGGGAGAGGGAGAGGAGATGGAGTGGGAGAAGAGGAGGTGGGCGAGCAAGGGAGAGGGAGGGGAGAGGAGGGGAGAGGAGGGGAGAAGGCAGAGGAAGGAGAGGAAGGGGAAGGAGAGCGAGGAGGGAGAGGAGAGAGATAAGTGGGAGAGAAGGGAGGAGCGGAGGAGGGGAGAGAGAGGAATAAGGGAGAGCAAGAGGGAGAGGAGAGGGAGAAGGAGAGGGGAGAAGGGGGGAGAGGGAGAGAGGAAGGAGGAGAGGGCAGAGGAGAGGAGATGAGGGGGAGTAGGAGGGGAGAGGAGGGGAGGAGATGAGGGAGAGGAGGGAGAGGAGGAGAGGGAGAGGAGGGGCAGAATAAGGGGAGGAGGAGGGAGGGCGAAGGAGGGGAGAGAAGGGGCGGAGAGGAGAGAAGAGAGGAGTGGAGAGGAGGGGAGAAGGAGGGGGAGGAGGGGAGATGAGGGGGAAGAGAGGAGAGATAGAGGGGAGGGGAGAAGGAGGTGAGAACACAGGAGGGGGTGGCAGAGGAGAGGAGAAGGGGGAGGGAGGGGAGAGGGAAGTGGGAAGAAGGAAACGGGGAAGGGGAGGGGAGAGGAGAGGAGATGGAGGGGAGAGGAGGGAAGGGATAGGGGAGAAGAGAGGAGAGAGGGGAGAGGAGGGCGAGGAGGGGAGAGGAGGGAGGGGAGGGCAGGGGAGAGAGCTGAATGAGGAGGGGCGAAGGGATGGGGAGGAGTGACAAGATGAAGGAGCTTGCTAGAGGAGACGAAGGGCAAAAAGAGGGTGAAGAGCGGAGCTTCTAGGAAACGGTCGTCGATGACACAAGAAGTGCTTTTTTTAGCACTTCAATCGAAGGGGTGAGTCAGTTTCTGTTTTCACGATCAAGACACGCCAGAAGCTGAAACAAGGTGTTCATGTTCTGGAGCGTAAATGACCTTCTCATTAGGGCACTGTACACTTAACGCAGGTGGTAACGCGTGGTACCGCAGTGGGTAACCAGTGTAACCAGTGGTTACCAGTGGCTTCGTTTTGGCGCTGCTGGTTTTGGCTTTGGCTGGCTCAATCCAAACTAAACTGTCAATTCTGATGTTGTGGCGTGTTTGTTATCATCACTTTGAGAAGTCAGTTGTCATGGTTTACTGGTTGTGGGTCATGATCCATTGTAATGAAGCATTAGTGTGATGGACATTGGAAATCACAACGGGACAAGATGGTATGGTTCCCAACACTGTCCCCTGGGGCCCCACATCCCGCTGTCCAAATCAAGGTCTAAAACCAAGGTCCAAAAATTCCAAGGTCTAAAACCAAGGTCCAAAACCCCCAAGTTCTAAAACCACCAAGGTTCCGCAATTCCATAGGTCTAAAACCAAGGTCTAAAACCAGGTCTACAAACCAAGGTCAAAACCAAGGTCCAAACCTAAGGTCCAAATCCAAAGGTCTAAAACCGGTCTAAAACCTAAGGTCTAAAAACAAGGTTCAAAACCAAGGTCTAAACCCAGGTCTAAAACCAAGGTCTACAAAACCAGGTCCAAAACCAAGGTCTAAACAAGGTCTAAAACAAGGTCAAAAACCCAGGTCTAAACCAAGGTTAAAACCAAGGTCCAAAACCAAGGTCTAAACCCAAGGTCCAAATCTAAGGTCTAAACAGGTCTAAACCAAGTCCAAAGCCAAGGTCTTAAAACCAAGGTCAAAACCAAAGGTCAAAACCAAGGTCCAAAGCCAAGTCTAAAACCAAGGTCTAAAACCAAGGTTAAAACCAAGGTCTAAAACCAAGGTCTAAACCCACGTTATAGAAGTTAATAAATAAACCACGTCTTCTTTAAAGTGGGACAAATGAGTGGGTTTATTTGGGTCTGTGGTCGCCTTGGCGCTGAGTGGTCCGGCGCTCGATGGGTTTTTCTGTATGGTGTTTGATGATGCTTATCTCTCCCCCCCCTCTCCCCCTCCCCCTCCTCTCTGCCCCTCCCCTCTCTGCAGGTAAACCAGTCATGATTATCACGATACATGGAAAATGGATCATGGACTCGTTCCTGAGGGTATGTGTGTGTGTGTGTGTGTGTGTTGTGTGTGTGAGATTGTGTGACAGTGGGTGTGATACGTTGCTAGTGACACTGTGTGGTGTGTGGTGTAGTGTGTGTGTGTGTGTGTGTGTGTGTGTGTGTGAGAGCTGTGTGACTGTGTGTGTGTTGCCTGTGTGTGTGTGTGTGTGTGTGTGTGAGACTGTGTGACTGTGTGACTGTTGTGTGTGTTGGCCCTGATGTGTGTGTGTGTGTGGTGTGTGCGTGTGTGTGTGAGACTCCGGTGTGGACTGTGTGTGTGTGTGTGTGTGTTGGCCCTGCTGTGTGTGTGTGTGTGAGACTGGTGATGTGTGTTTGTGTTTGAAATGTGTGTGTTTGGGGTTTTGCCTATTATCCCTGACGTGTGACTCTGTGTGTGTTGTGTATGTTGTACGTCTGAACGTTGACCACTCTGTTTGTGTGTGTTGGTGACGTGTGTGTTGAGCTTTGTATGTGTGTGTTGGCCTAGGTGTGACTCTGTGTGTGTCTGTGGTTGTGTATTGTGTGTTGGCCCTCATGTATGTGCTGTGTTGGCCCTGATGTGTTGACTCTGTGTGTGTGTGTGTGTGTTTGGCCTGATGTCGTGTGTGTGTGTGTGTGTATGGTCAAGTACCTGCTGTGTGAGACTGTGCTGACTGTGTGGTGACTGTTGTGACTGTGTGTGTGACTGTGTGAGCTGTGTTGTGTGTGTGGTGGTTGTTGCCCTGATGTGTGTGTGCTGTGTGTGTGTGTATGTGTGTGTGAGCACTGTGTGACTGGTGTGTGTACTGTGTGACTGTTGTGTGTGACTTGTGACTGTCTGTGGTGTGTGTCTGTGTGTGTGTGTTGGCCCTGATGTGTGTGTGGTGTGTGTGTGTGAGAGACTGTCTGAACATCCTGTGACTGTTGTGACTGTGTGTGTGTGTTGGCCTATGTGCTTCTATGTGTGTGTGTGTGTGTGATGAGACTGTCTGACCTGTGTGACTGTGTTGGGCCCTGACGTGTGGACTGTGTGTGTTGTGTGTGTGTGTGTTGTGTGGTGTTTGCCCTGACTTTGTGACCTCTGTGATAGTGTATGTGTTGTGAGTGTGTGATGATTGGCCCTGACAGTGTGACTACTGTGATGTGTTTGTGTGTTGTGGTAATTGTGGGTGTTGGCCCTGACGTGTGATCTGTGGTTGTTGTTTGTGTGTGGTCGTGTTGGCCCCTCGACGTGTGATCTCTGTGTGACCTCTGATGTGTGTTGTGTGTTTGTGTATGGTGTGTGTTAGCCCTGACGTGTGACTCTGTGGTGTTGTTCTTGTGGGTGTGTGTTGGCCCTGACATGTTCGTGTGTGTTGGCCTGACGTGTTGACTCTGTGTGTGTTGTGTGTTGTGTGTGTGTGGCCCTGACGTGTGACTCTGTGTGTGTGTGTGTGTGTGTTGTGTGTGTGTGCCCTGACGTGTGACTCTGTGTGTGTTATGTGTGTGTGTGTGTGTGTTGTGTGTGTCCCTGTGTGTGTGACTCTGTGTGTGTTGTTGTGTGTGTGTGTGTGTGTGTGTGTTGTGGCGTGTGTGTTCGTGTGTGTGTTGTGTGTGTGTGGTGTGTGTGTGGTTGTGTTGGTGGTGTGTGAGTTGTGTGTGTTGGTCTGTCTGTTGGTTGTTGTGCGTGTGTTGTGTGTGTGTGTGGTGTGTGTGTGTGTTGCCCTCAGTGCGGTGTGTGTGGTTGTTGTGAGGGGGGGGGGGTGTGCGTGTGTCTATGTGTGTGTGTGGGTTCGTGTTGGTTGTGTGTGTTGTGTGTGTGTGTGTTGGCCCTGATGTGTACTCTGTGGGTGTTGACTGTGTTGTGTGTTGTGTGTTGCGCTCTGACGTGTGACTCTGTGTGTGGTGGTGTGTTGTGTGTGGTTGGCCCTGATGTGTGACTCTGTGTGTGTTGTGTTGTTGTGTTGTGTGGTGTGTGATGATGATGTGGCCCTGATGTGTCGACTGTCTGTGTTATGTTGTGTGTGTTGGCACCTGACGGGTGACTATGTGCTGTGTGTGGTACAATGTTGTGTGTGTGTGTGTTGGCCCTAATGTATGTGATTGTTGTGTTGGCCCCTGACGTGTGACTCTGTAGTGTGTTGTGCTGTGTGTGTGTGTTGGCCCTACGTGTCGACTGTGTGTGTTTGTGTGTGTGTGTGTGTGTGTGTGTGTCTGCCCTCATGTATGTGTGTGTTGAGCCCGACGTGTTGACTCTGTGTGTTTGTGATTTGTGTGTTGCCCTGACGTGTGAACTGTTTTGTGGGCATGTGTGTGCTGCTAGATGCGTGTGATGGTGCGTGGAGTGACGTGTGTTGTTTGTGTGTGTGTGTTGGCCCATGTAAGTGTGTGTGCCCCTGACGTGTGACTCTGTGTGTGCTGTGTGTGTGTTTGTGTGTGTTGGCCCTGACGTGGTGACTCTGTGTTGTTGGTGTGTGTGGTTGCCAGTTGACTCTGTTTGGTGGTGTAATGGTGTTGTTCGGCCCTGACGTGGTGACTCTGTGGTGTGTTGTGTTGTGTGTGTTGTTGGCCCCTGACGTGTGACCTCTGTGTGTGTTGTGTGTGTTTGTGTTGGCCTGACGTGGTGGACTCTGTGGGTGTTGTGTTGTTGTGTGTTGGCCCTGACGTGTGACTGTGTTGTGTTGTGTTGTGTGTGTGTGTGTGTGTTGTGTTGGCCCTGACGTGTGACTCTGTGTGTGTATGTGGTGTGTGTGTGTGTGTGTGTTGGCCCTCATGGTATGTGTGTGTTGGCCCCTGACGTGTGACTCTGTGTGTCTGTTGTGGGCTGTGTGTGTGTTGGCCTGACTGGACGTGTGTTTGTTTGTGGGGCTCATGTGGTTTGCCGACGTGTAGTCGTGTGTGTTGTGTGGTGGTGTGCGCAATATGTGTGTGTTGTGTTGGTGGTTTGTGTTTGCCCTCATAGTATGTGTGTGTTGCCCTGACGTGTGACTCTGTGTGTGTTGGTGTAGTGTGTGTGTGTTGCCCTGAGCGTGTGACTCTGTGTGTGTTTGTGTGTGTGTGTGTTGGCCCATGACGTGTGACTCTGTGTGTGTTGTGGTGTTGTGTAATGTGTGTGTTGGCCTGACGTGTTGAGCCTCTGTGTGTGTTGTGTGGTGTGTGTGTTTGGCTCCTGACGTGTGACTCTGTGTGAACTCTGTTGTGTTTTGTGTGTTGGTGTATGGTGTGTGTTGGCCCTGACGTGTGACTCTGGTGTGTGTTGTGTGTGTGTGTGTTGGCCCTGACGTGTGACTGTGTGCGTGGTTTTGTGGATGTGTGTGGGTGTGTGTGTGTTGGCGCCTGACAGTTGACGCCTGTGTGTTTGTTGTTGTGTGTGGTTTGTTGGCCCTGACGTGTGACTCTGTGTGTGTTGTGTGTTTGCTGGTGTGTTGGGCCTGACGTGTGACTCTGTGTGCTGTGTGTGTGTCGTGTGTGTTGCTGAGTGACTCTGTGGTGATTGTTGGTTTGTATGTGGGTGGCCCTGACGGTGTGACTCTGTTGTCGTGTTGTGTGTGTGTGTGTTGGCCCTGACGTGTGACTCTGTGTGACTCTGTTGTGTGTATGTGTGTGTGTGTGTGTGTGGGCCCTGACGTGTGACTCTGTGTGTGTGTGTGTGTCGCGTGGTTGTGTGTTTGTGTTGGCCTCGACGATGTGACCTCTGTGTGTGTTTGTGTATTGTGTTGTGTGTGTTGGCCCTGCACGTGTGACTCTGAGGATTTGTGTGTTGGTGTGTTGTGTGGTGTTTGGCCTTGACGTGTGACTCTGTGTGATCTTATGTTGTGTGTTGTGTGTTGTGATGTGTGTGATATGGTGTGTGTTGGCCCTGACGTGTGACTCTGTGTGTGTTGTGTATGTGTGTGTTGGCCCTGATGTGTGACTCTGTGTGTGTTGTGTGTTGTGTATGTGTGTGTTGGCCCTGACATGTGACTCTGTGTGTGTTGTGTATGTGTGTGTTGGCCCTGACGTGTGACTCTGTGTGTGTTGGCCCTGACGTGTGACTCTGTGTGTGTTGTGTGTTGTGTGTGTGCGCAGAAGAACGACGGGCGGTTCACTGTGATCCAGTTGGTCGGGATCCTGCGCGGAATCTCCTCTGGGATGAAGTACCTGTCGGACATGAGCTACGTGCACCGCGACGTGGCCGCGCGGAACATCCTGGTCAACTCCAACCTCGTGTGCAAAGTGTCCGACTTCGGCATGTCGCGCGTGTTAGAGGACGACCCGGAGGCGGCCTACACCACGCGGGTAAGAAAGGGCTCACCCGAGACCACTAACACCGTGCTCTTGGGCATGACACTTTTATGACCGATTAAAAGTGTTCTCGATGTTCTCATCGCTCTCTTTATCGAACGCTGTGCACAAAAACAGAGAAACATTGATAGATTTTGATTTGGGGGCGGGACATGTTTGGCTGCTGTTTCGTTGGTATATTTCATGTGTATTTTATGATTAAAATGTGTGTATTTCTCCTTACGTTTGTGCAGTTGGTGGTTTAACAAAGAAATACTGTTCTTAAGAGTATTTGGCTCTTTTGTACGTCATTATAAATAATGACATTATATATTTGATTGCAAAACGGTAGTATTATTGTATCGCCAGCGTGTGGCGTATCAAACCTGAGCGACCACGTCATTTTTGTGTGTAAGTGACCTGGCTCCTCCCCCTCCTGGATGCACCTGTGGGCGTCACCTTTCCCGTCGCCTTTCCTTAACGCCTTCATCCGTCATGTTCTCAGGGAGGAAAGATCCCGATTCGCTGGACCGCCCCCGAGGCCATCGCCTACCGGAAATTCACCTCGGCCAGCGACGTGTGGAGCTACGGCATCGTCATGTGGGAGGTGATGTCATACGGGGAGCGGCCGTACTGGGACATGAGCAACCAGGATGTGAGTCGGGTCTTTAGCCTCATTTGAATACTTTGGGTACTTCAGTGTTGTTTGAGCCGTAGATGATTGAACGAGCCACATCTACGACACCTCGTGGACACTGAGAAGGACACGTCTCAGCCACGTTTCATTCGCTGAGCCTCATAAAAACACCCGTTTTCAAATGCCCCAGATTTGTGACGTCATTGGCCGAGCTCCGTTTTTAAGTCCCTGAAACCGCTCCAGACTCGTTACAACTGTAGGGGGAAAGCGAGGGTATTTCCTTCTGCTGCCAGTAGATGGAGTGCTAACACCAAATCCAGATGAGGGAACGCTTTAAAGACCAATAACGGTCCAAAGGGCTTCATTTGTTCATTTGTATTGACAGGCCAATGTGGGACGGATGAACTTATGTTTCATATTTCAGAGAGAATTGGACTCCGGATCGGACCTTCTGATTGGCCATTGTAATGACCATTTCAATACCTTCCCAGGTGATCAAGGCAATCGACGAAGGCTACCGGTTACCGCCGCCCATGGACTGCCCCGTGGCGCTGCACCAGCTCATGTTGGACTGTTGGCAGCGGGAACGAGCCGACCGGCCCAAATTCGGACAGATCGTGAACATGCTGGACAAGCTGATCCGCAACCCCAGCACTCTGAAGAGGACCGGCGGCACGGACAGCGCCACACGGTAAACACAAGCGTGAAAATGGGCCGGTCCTGTGCTTAAATGGGCCGGTCATGTGCTTAAATGGGCCGGTCATGTGTTTAAATGGGCCAGTCTTGTGCTTAAATGGGCCAGTCATGTGCTTAAATGGGCCAGTCATGTGCGTAAATGGGCGGTCATATGCTTAAATGGGCCGGTCATGTGCTTAAATGAGGCTCATGTCGATGTGGCTTTAAATGGGCCAGTCATGTTTGCTTAAAGGGCATGTAACTGCGGTCATGTGCTTGAATGGGCCGGTCATGTGCTTAAATGGGCCAGTCATGTGCTAATATGGGCCAAGTCATGTGCTTAAATGGGCCGCGATCATGTGCTTGAATGGGCCGGTCATGTGCTTAAATGGGCCACACCGGTCACACACCGGACACACACCGACACACACCGGTCACACACTGGACACACACTGGTCACACACTGGACACACCGGACACCACACCGGACACAACACGGACACACACCGGTCACACACCGGCCCACCCGGTCACACACCGTACACCACAGGTCACACACCGGACACACCGGACACACGGTCACCCGGTACACACCGACACCACCCGAACACACGGACACACACCGGTCAACACCGGTCCAACACCGGACACACACCGGACACACACCGGACACACACCGGACACACACCGGCCCATAATGAAGGAGAATTACGAGTTCCTGCAGCGTTAAACACGGCCCGCGCTCGGAGACCGTTACCGCGAATGAGCCGGGCTGTTTACAGAGTCTCTTTGATTTAACAAGTGTGTGCCAGGACGCAGTGGCAGTGCCAGGACGCAGTGGCAGTGCCAGGACGCAATGGCAGTGCCAGGACGCAGTGGCACGGACCTGAGCGCTAATTGACCGACGCGGCGCATTTACAAGAGGAGGAAAGTGGATTTAGGGACGAAAAAACGTTTCATGGTGTTGTCCAGTAGGTCAAACAGGCGAGATTGGGACTAATCGTGTTCTGACCAGTTTAAGTCTGGTTTAGTCCTGGCTTAGACTTGGTATTAGTCATGATTTAGACTTGGTTTAGCTCCGGTTCAAATCCTGGTTGACACTGTTTTAGTTGAAAGTGGTTTAGTGTTGGGGTTAGGGTTAGGGTTAGGGTACTCGATTGGAACAGCACAACACCCACTTAGTTTGGGCCTGTCCTAGTCAAGGTTTAAGTCCAGGTTTGGGCCTAGTTTAGTCCTGATGTAGACTTAGTTTGGGCCTGTCTTAGTCAAGGTTTAAGTCCGGGTTTGGGCCCAGTTTAGTCCCAGTTTTGATGTGGTTTAAGTGTGAATGCAACATTAATATTCCAGGTGTAATAAATGCATTATTAGATATGTTTAATGCCAGAGTGTGGAGTATTCCGGGCCAAACAATAGTTCACATTTGCTACGGTGGCCCACTCTAAACCTGCTGTAAACCATGAGATGAAGTGAAGACGTGGAGCTCACGAGCGCGCCAACACTTTCTCTTAAAGTTCCACGTCTGACTCTCTGAGAAGAAGAGCGATGTAATCCTGTCAGCGCCATGCAACGCTGCACAAAATATCACATATGAAAAGACGCGCCTAAAATCAGCCAATGTGCACTTAATGTGTCGTAAATAGGTAACCAGGGGAACCTTACTTGATGAATTTCTGTGGACTATCTGACTCGACACTAATAGGCCTTTGCAATTGTACTCGATGTTTAGTTTGTTAGCATGCTAAAGGCCTGCTACAGTATGTTATGTAAACTTTAATAAAAGGATTAGAATTAGAATATTATCGGATTCTATGGACTAACATGTCCGAGATGTACTTTGGTGCTAGGCCATGGAGAGACTTGTATACAAGCAGAGCTGCTTTGAAGTCTATTCTCTGAGCCACAGGGAGCCAGTGCAGAGACCTGAGCACAGGACTAATGTGATCGTACTTCCTGGTTCTAGTCAGGACCCGAGCAGCAGCGTTCTGGTGTCTGCAGCTGTTTTACAGCTCGTTTGGAGAGGCCAGTGAGCAGGCCGTTACAGTAGTCTAATCTACTAGAGACAAACGCATGGATAAGTCTCTCCAGTCTGGTTTAGACACTATACTTTTGATTTTGGCAATGTTTTTTAGATGGTAAAAAAAGCTGCTGATGTGATTGATTTGACGTGGCTGTTAAAATTCAAATCTGAGTCCATTATTACCCCCAGATTTCTAACTTGATTTGTAGGTTTTAGAGCGAGACTCTGGAGGTGACTGTTAACACTTTCTCTTTGTTTCTGTGGGCCAAAGACGATGATTTCAGTCTTGTCTGAGTTCAGCTGGAGAAAGTTGTTTTGCATCCACACATCTGTCTGTTGAGTGACAGAGTGAATCCACTGGTCCATATTCTCCCTGTCAGTGAAACATAGATCTGAGTGTCGTCTGTGATAGGACACATTCTCGCTGCGTATCAACTGACCTAACGGCAGCATGTAGAGGTTGAACAGAAGGGGTCCCAGGATTGACCCTTGGGGCACCCCACAGGTCAGGGGCATCTGGTCTGAGACACAGTTACCAATTTCGATAACTTCCTGTCTTCCAGATAGGACTTTAACCAGTTTAGAGCAGTGCCAGTGATGCCCACCCAGTCCTCTAGTCTCTGTAAGAGGGTCCCATGATCGACAGTGTCAAAAGCAGCACTCAGATCTAACAGAATTAAGACTGAGGCTTTGCCCGCGTCAGTGTTCAGGTGGATGTCATTTGTCACCTTGACAAGAGCAGTCTCAGTGCTGTGATGAGGTCTAAAATCTGACTGGTTATTCAGAGGAAGTCAGTGAGCAGCTGTAAACTACTACTACTACTACTACTTCTACTACTACTACTATATTACAGAACTACTGATATGATATAAATATACAAAACTTAGTCACAGAAACACTTTCTAACTCCCTTGTGTCGCTGGCAGCCGGTCGAACCCGTCTCTGCTGGACCGGGCGCCCCCCAGAGCCGTCTCCCCGGCCGTGACGGTGGAGGACTGGCTCCGGGCCACGGGATGGAGAGATACAGCGACAACTTCACGGCAGCGGGATACACCAGTCCAGAGGCCTGGTGCACATGACACAGGAGTGAGTAACGCTTTCACCGCAACAGGGTGTGTTCACGCTCACGACGGCCAAAGAGACGAGACTGAGACGGGATGACCTGAAGTCCATTTGAATTCGAACTAGAAATGGCCATATCAGTGATCTGAGTTTCAATCCGACCCAGAGGAATACCATTGAAATGCAGTGAAACCTTTACCATTGTGTTTAGAAGGAAATCCTTTCACTCCATCCAGTTAAACGGATCTAAAACTGAAATATACCCTAAGTGTTAGTACGTAGTCTGAGTTGTGTCTCGTGCGTAGTGAGTTGTGTTCGTGCGTAGTTGTGAGTTGTGTTCGTGTCGAGTTTGAGTTGTGTTCGTGCGTAGTCTGAGTTGTGTTCGTACGTAGTCTGAGTTGTGTCGTGCGTAGTCTGAGTTGTGTCGTGCGTAGTCTGAGTTGTGTTCGTGCGTGTCTGAGTGGTCGTGCGTGGTCTGAGTTGGTGTTCGGTACGTTAGTAGTAGTCTGAGTTGTGTTTGTACACGTGTCTGGTTTGTTTTTTTCGTGGCTGTAGTTGGTTGTCTGTTCTGAGTGTGTTTGTGGTGAGTTGTGTTCGTGCGTCAGTCTGATTGTGTTCGTACGTAGTCTGAGTTGTGTTCGTACGTAGTCTGAGTTGTGTTTGTGCGTAGTCTGATTGTGTGTGTAGTCTGAGTTGTGGTCGTGCGTAGTCTGAGTTGTGTTTGTACGTAGTCTGAGTTGTGAGTTGTGTTCGTACGTAGTCTGAGTTGTGAGTTGTTTCGTATAGTCTGATGTGTTTGTATATCTGAGTTGTGAGTTGTGTTTGGTACGTTAGTCTGATGTGTATCGTGCGTTTTTGATTGGTTGAGTATCTTTGTGCGTCATATCTGAGTGCTCTTTCGTACTTAGTCTGAGTTGTGTTCGTGCATGCTGGTTGTGTTCACGTAGTCTGAGTTGTTTTCGTGCATAGTCTGAGTTGTGTTCTACGTAGTCTGAGTTTTTTCGTGCATAGTGTGATGTGTTCGTACGTAGTCGAGTTGTGTTCGTACGTAGTCTGAGTTGTGTTCGTACGTAGTCTGGAGTTGTGTTGTGTCTGAGTAGTCTGAGTTGTGTCGTAGTCTGATAGTCGTGAGTTGTGTTGTGACGTAGTCTGAGTTGTGTTTAGTTGTAGTTGTGTTTGTACGTAGTCTGAGTTGTGTTCGTGCGTCGTCGAGTTGTGTTGTACGTAGTCTGTTGGTTCGTGCATAGTCTGACGTTGTGTTTTACGTGCTAGTCTGCAGTTGTGTTCGTACTTAGTCTGAGTTTGTGTTCGTGCATAGTCTGAGTTGTGTTCGTACGTGTCTGAGTTGTTTTCGTGCATAGTCTGAGTTGTGTTCGTACGTATCTGGTTGTTTCGTGCATAGTCTGATTGTGTTCGTAGTAGTCTGAGTGTGTTTCGTACGTAGTCTGAGTTGTGTTCGTACGTAGTCTGAGTTGGTTTCGTGCACCGTGTCCTGAGTTGTGTTGCGTGTTCGGCGTAGTCTGAGTTGTTTTCGTGCGTAGTCGTGAGTTGGTGTCTCGTACGTAGTCGAGTTGTGTTCGTACGTAGTCCGAGTTGTGTTCGTACGTAGTTCGTAGTAGTTGAGTTGTTTCGTGCGAGTCTGAGTTGTGTTCGTACGTAGTCTGAGTTGTGTTTCGTACGTAGTCTAGTTGTGTTCTACGTAGTCTAGTTGTGTTCGTACGTAGTCCGAGTTGTGTTCGTACGTAGTCGAGTTGTGTGCGTATTAGTCTGAGTTCGTGTTCGTACGTAGTCTGAGTTGTGTTCGTACGTAGTCTGAGTTGTGTTCGTGCGTAGTCTGAGTTGTGTTCGTGCGTAGTCTGAGTTGTGTTCGTACGTAGTCCGAGTTGTGTTCGTACGTAGTCTGAGTTGTGTTCGTACGTAGTCCGAGTTGGTCGTACGTAGTCTGAGTTGTGTTCGTACGTAGTCTGAATACATCTTTCGTTTGTCTGGTTGTGCACAGTCCTAAACGTGTCTGTTTTTCAGGGACATGGCTCGTATCGGCATCGCCTTGGCGACGCACCAGAACAAGATCCTGACCAGCGTCCAGGGAATGCTGTCCCAAATGCAACAACTGCAAGGAAGAATGGTTCCCGTTTGAGAACTTTCCACGGAAGGAAAAGCAAAAGGAACTTTGACGAACCGACTTCTTTTCTTATAAAATTAAACAAAAAACAAAAAAATCTGGCTCTCAAAGAGTCCAAACTGACGCTGTAGTTACCTCATCCACGCACTTTACATTGGATTTTGAAAGAAGTCGACCATGAAGAGAAAAGTGGAAAAAAATGGCACTTTTTGGAACAATATGAAACTTTTTTGTTGTTTTAGACAATTTGAGTCTTTTCTGCAACTTTTTGGCTAAAGAGAAGGAACGAGCAGATGGAAGGAGAAGTGCTCCAAGATGATCTGGAGTGCCTTTAGGAAAACCGGAGAACTGGGATGGACTTTCCCCTCTGAACTGTTGTTTCTGGGAATACTGAGACACATTTTCCACTCAAACTTGTTGGATTTCATCTGTGAATTGTACATGAACATTGATAGTGGACCTTGTTCTCGGCTGGATCTTCTTGGACTATCGCTAAGGATCTTTTCCCTTAAGTTACGAGCAGGTTGAGGGTGCGATTCCCAGCGGACACTGCAGTAAATGGAAGGTTTTTAAGACTTTTTAGTGTATTTTTGCTTGTTGAAACTGCCCTCAGAAGCGGCAGCGAATGTTTTTGATCTTCCAGAAAATGGCCCACGTCTTCCCAAAAAAAGCCCTCCGACGACCCGCTAAACACTCGAATTTGGATTTGTACGCTTTTTGGCCCCGTGGACAGGACTCCGTGACCTCTGGGGGAACGAGATTATGTGGATGTAGTTTTCTGGATGAATGCGGTGAAGAACACGAACCTGAAGCCAGTTCCCTCAGAATGAATCGTACAAGGTGAGAGTGCAGAACATCCCACTGGAGAACGGTGGAAAGGGTTAGAGAGTTCCAATGCTTCGTTTGAGAAACGGTTTGGATAAATGTGAGATCTTGCAGTCGGAGTTACGGGAGAAACATTGAGCTTTTCTTCTTATTTTGAACTCAAACATAAAGAATCAGAATGTAGCATTTTGTTCATCGTAAACCGCAATATTGATCTAAAACGGCTTAATAACACTGTGATAAGCCCCGCCTCTTCACTGTGATAAGCTCCGCCTCTTCACTGTGATAGCTCCGCCTCTTACTGTGATAAGCCCCGTCGTGATAAGCCCCGCTCTTCTCAGGATAAGCCCCGCCTCTTTATGTTGATAAGCCCCACCTCGTCACTGTGATAAACCCTGCCTCTTTATGCTGATAAGCCCCACCTCTTCACAGTGATAAGCCCCGCCTCTTCATGTTGATAAGCCCCACCTCGTCACTGTGATAAACCCTGCTCTTTATGCTGATAAGCACAGTGATAAGCCCCGCCTCTTCGTGTGATACGTCGCTGTAAAGCAGCAGTTTCCTCGACGTGTTTGTGTTTTTGAAACGCGGCTGTGACATTTTAGACGCTCGTGAACATTCACACGTGTCACATGTTTGTAGACGAACCTGAGCCTTAAGACAATCGACTTCTGTTTTCACTGACGTCTCCCACAAAACATATGATGGAGATGTTTGAAAAAGACAGCTGCCATTGATGTTTGACAAAGTTATTTCCAGAGCAAACGTGGTTTAGACTGTTCTTCCTGCATAAATGCAGCGCCGCGTTAGACGGCGTGCCTTGACCCATTACATCTTCTGAGTCCAGTATTTCAACTGTCCGTCCACGTCCGTCTCATTCGCAGAAACATACGACACGCGCTCGCTCCATTTCACACTTTTTAATGAACTCGCTGGGCTTTTGCATAAATGGAATTGCTTGGCTCAAAAGCTCATAAGCTGCTGCTGACAACGCTTTATTCAACTTTTATTCACTTCATAAGTTCTTACCGCCAAAACAAGGAAGTCGATGGAATATTACAGTAAGTTGATGGAGTATTTAGTTAGAGTTGATTGAATTACAGTTAAAGTCAATGGAGTATTTCAGTTAAAGTGATCGAGTATTACAGTTAAAGTGGATCGAGTATTTCAGATAAAGTCGATGGAGTATTTCAGTTAAAGTCGATGGAGTATTTCAGATAGTCGATGGAGTATTTCAGTAAAGTCTAAGGAGTATTTCAGTTAAAGTGATGGAGTACTTCAGTTAAAGTCGATGGAGTATTACAGTTTAGTGGATGGAGTATTTCAGTTAAAGTCCATGGAGTATTTTAATTAAAGTCGATGGAGCATTTCAGTTAAGTCGATGGAGTACTTCAGTTAAAGTCGATGGAGTATTACAGTTTAAGTGGATGGAGTATTTTGTTAAAGTCCATGGAGTATTTCTTAAAGTGGATGGAGTATTTCAATTAAAGTCGATGGAGTATTTCAGTCAAAGTGGATGGAGTATTTGAGTTAAAGTCGATGGAGTATTTTTCAGATAAAGTCGATGGAGTATTTGAGTTAAAGTCAGGAGTTTTCAGATAAAGTGGATGGAGTATTTCAGATAAATCGATGGAGTATTTCAGAAAAGTCGATGGAGTATTTGAGTTAAAGTCGATGGAGTATTTCAGTTAAAGTTGATGGAATATTTCAGTTAATGTCGATGGAATATTTCAGTCAAAGTCGATGGAGTATTTCAGTTAAAGTCGATGAAGTATTTCAGTTTAAGTAGATGGAATATTTCAGAAAAAGTCGATGGAGTATTTCAGTTAAAGTAGATGGAGTATTACAGTTTAAGTCGATGGATTTTTCAGATAAAGTCGATGGAGCATTACAGTTAAAGTGGATAGAGTATTATAGTTAAAGTCGATGGAGTATTACAGTTACAGTTAAAGTCAATGGAGTTTTCAGTTAAATCCAATGGAGTATTTCAGTATTTCAGTTAAAGTCGATGGGTATTCAGTTAAAGTCGATGGAGTATTTCAGATAGTCTTTCAGTTAGATGGAGTATTACAGTTAAAGTCGATGGAGTATTTCAGTTAAAGTCGAGAATTAAAGTATTTCGATGGAATATTTTAGTTAAGTTGATGGACTCTTCGTTAAATGGATGGAGTATTTCAGTTAAAGTCGATGGAGTATTTCAGATAAAGTCGGAGTATTTCAGTTAAAGTCGATGGAGTTTTACAGTTAAAGTTTATGGAGTATTTCAGATAAAGTCGATGAGTATTTCAGTTAACGTTGATGGAGTATTTCAGTTAAAGTCGATGGAGTATTTCAGTTAAAGTCGATGGAGTATTTCAGATAAAGTCGGAGTATTTCAGTTAGTCGATGGAGTAGTACAGTTAAAGTTGATGGAGTATTTCAGATAAAGTCGATGGAGTATTTCAGTTAAAGTTGATGGATATTTCATTTAAAGGATGGAGTATTTCAGTAAAGTATGGAGTATTCAGTTAAAGTCGATGGAGTATTTCAGTTAAAGTTGATCGAGTATTTCAGTTAAAGTCGATGGAGTATTTCACTAAAGTTGATGGAGTATTTCAGTTAAAGTCGATGGAGTATATCAGATAAAGTCGATGGAGTATTTCAGTTAAAGTCGATGGAGTATTTAAGTTAAAGTTGGATGGAGTATTTCAGATTAAAGTCGATGGAGTATTTCAGTTAAAGTCGATGGAGTATTTCAATAAGTCGGAGTATTTCAGTTAGCGATGAGTAGTACATTAAAGTTGATGAGTATTTAATAAAGTCGATGAGTATTTCAGTTAAAGTTGATGAGTATTTCATTTAAAATGGATGGATATTTAGTTAAAGTTGATGAGTATTCAGTTAAGTCGATGGAGTATTTCAGTTAAATTGATGGAGTATTTCAGTAAATCGATGAGTATTTCAGCTAAAGTTGATGGAGTATTTCAGTTAAAGTCTGGAGTATATCAGATAAAGTGATGGCGTATTCAGTTAACGTCGATGGAGTATTTAAGTTCAAGTTGATGGAGTATTTCAGTAAAGTCGTGGATATTGCAGTTAAAGTCGAATTGGAATCGTGGACATGTATCTGCTCTTTCTGGAGGGAGCGGCTGGAGTGGGTTTGCTGGCGGATAGTTGGGTCCTATATTAACATGCGTTCCGTGCGCTGAGCTCACGACCATCACCGAGCAGAGGGCTATTGATCCCCGATGAAGTCGTGACCTGGTGTAAACCAATGTCTGGGCTCACACAAAGCACGTGTGCAAACATCACACCACTTAACGTGTTAAAACCATCTCAAGAGTCAGGTCGTTCTTTTGGCTTCATCAGAGCCCCCAACGAATCTTAATTGAATGGACAAATCAGCAGATGGTTACGGCATAAAAACGCTCATCCTGAGTGTAATGTGAAATGTTCTGAAATCTGTCTTTAGATCGTCAGGCCATAGGCGATATTTAAAATGTGGGAGAATGTTCCGAAGTAAGGCTTTATTTCTGTTCCATGGAATTTACACGGGTGACTTTGACAGATAAAACATACATCTTTTTATTTCAATGTTTGTTTGTTTGTTCAAACATACAGCAACAAAAGCAAACATGAAACAAACTGACCTATGTACAGAAAAACATACAATAATAATAATAATATAATAATAATTACAAAAATAATAATTATAATAATATAATAATTAATATAATAACAATATAGAAAAAGAAGCGGGGCTGGGCAGGACAAAGAGAACTCAGGATAAGTAAAGAATAAGGAAAGAGCAGTTAGCGCCTCTTGTGCCAACTTTGACCATTTTTTGTTGAATTTGTCCGTTTTCAGTCCGGCGGTTATTGTTGCCATGGTGCGTGTGTCAGTTATGATGTCATCCAGTCCTTAATCGTCGGAGCAGTCTTTGTCATCCATTGTCTTGTGATTGCCTTCCTCCCGGCTGCCAATAGTATGTTTCAGAGATATCCATCCATTATGTCCATGGCAGGAGTTTTGCGGCTAAATACATAGTTCCAAAATGAGTGGATGGCATTGTGTGCCCAGTATTCTGTGCAACAGGACGGTCCCAAACACATGATGCCCCTCCCTCTGAGAGCCCCTCCCTCTGAGAGCCCCTCCCTCTGAGAGTTCGGATGTATATGCTTTGATGAAGATTTCAGTCAGAGGTTTTAATTGTTGGTTTTGTTTTATATCTTGATTATAATAACTCTGCCTCTAGTGGTGTGTGGGCACTTTGCAGTTTGATTCTTTGTTTTCTTTATACACACATCTATGAATGTTTGTGTCCTTCTTTTGGGCTAATCCTTATTTAGAGCCCTTATCCACCGTTTGGTCTCTTGGTCTCTGGTTTTGTCTTCAGGCCTGATATGGTCCGGGTTAGATCTTAAATTAGGTGGAACTTCTAGAGCACGTTGTGCTTGTGCATAGAAATGTGGTGATTGAGTTTTGATTCACTCACTCAGCTTTACTCAGTAAATACAAGTGCCTTGAGTGCGTTTCAGCGTGTTTATTTCACTTTGTCAGAATGTTGGTCCTTGGAGTGTTTTGGAGCTTTTGTCCGGATTGTTTCTGTTGATTTGAATGTTTAAACCACATGTTTCTCTCATGTGCTTTCAACTACTAAACTAAACTCAATATTGGCACGGGAATAAAAGCACATTGATTCACCCTGTTGATATTGTTACATAACATAACGGTTTTTGCTAACTCTAGCATGAGACTGTAGCATGTGTGTAACATCTGAGGTAAATGAGGACGTCCTGTTTTGTGAAGGATCATGTAGATCATCGTGTGGACAATCGTTACGTGGCTCTGGCAGGTCAACACGCTATTGATTTCTCTGGTCATGTGGTGGTTAATCTAAGCCGGTTTGATGCTAACGTGGGCGCTAACAGGGTGCTAACATGGGTGCTAACATGGGTGCTAACGCGGGCGCGTACGCGGGCGCAACACAGGCGCTAACCATTGAGCCAGAGTTTGTGTCCATGAGTTCAGATCCATATCTGCATGGGTTCTAGTTCTAGTCATCTGGATCTGGATCTGGTTCTAGTCCTGGATCTGGATCTGGTTCGGATCTGGTTCTGGTCCTGGTTTTGGGGGTTCATTTGAGTCCAGCGTTTCCACAGAGTAGCCGGGCTTGAGCCCAAACTGCTTTTCACATTTCACTCCCTGTTTTTAATTCATTCATTCATTCTGGGTTAGTTGTTCTGGTCAAGGGGTGGTCAGGGTGTCAGGGTTGTCAGGGTGGTCAGGGGTGTCAGCGGTTGCAGGGGTCACGGGTAGGGGTTTGTCAGGGGTGGCAGGGTTTATCAGGTTTGTCTGGGGTGTCAGGGGTTTGTCAAGGTTTGTTCAGGGGTGGCAGGGGTTTGTCAGGGGTGGTGGAGGGTGGTCAGGTTTAAGGGTTTGCAGGGTGGTCAGGGGTGGTGTGTCAGGGGTATCAGGGGTGGTCAGGGGTGGTCAGGGTTTTCAGGGGTGTGTCAGGGGTGGTTCACGGGTTTCTCAGGGGTTTGTCAGGGGTTGTCAGGGGTGGTCAGGTTTGCCAGGGGTCAGGGGTCAGGGTTTGTCAGGGGTGGTCAGGGTTTGTTCAGGGTTTCGTCCAGGGGTGGTCAGGGTTTCAGGGGTTTGCAGGTGGTCAGGGGTGGTCAGGTGATTTCAGGTTTCGGGTCCAGGGTGGGGTCAGGGTTTGTCAGGGGTTTTTGTCAGGGTTTTCAGGGGTGGTCAGGGGTGGTCAGGGTTTGTCAGGGGTTTTCAGGGGTGGTCAGGGTTTGTCAGGGGTTTAGGGGTGGTCAGGGTGGTCAGGGGTCAGACACAAGGGTAATAAGAGTCGTTTTCATACAATAGAATGTGATTTCCATGGCGACTAATGACTCTCTTTTCTCCGAGCTGCGCCGTCCATCACAAACCAATCCGGATACTTTTGCTCTTTTTTTTCCTCCACAAAACGATGGTCCTTCCTGGTTTTCTCCTGGTTTCACTGCTCCGACACCTCTGTCACTTTGAGAAGACCCCGCCGAAGCCGGGGGCCTCTGAATGATCTCACCACATCTGAACAACAGACGATGAGAAGAATTAATATAATGGAGAAGAAGCGCTCACATTCTGAACACTTTTCTTTTGTGTTTCTGGTGCGTCGTGCGTGTGAGATGAACTGTGTGGTGAAGATGAAGTCCTGTTTGGTGCCACTGTGGGACGAAACACGTGTTTTATACATTGTACAAAAGAGCCCCAGCATTTGTTTTGTACTTTATTTTTTGTCTTGATACTATTTAAAGTGTTTTCCACATTTCTTCATCACATTTTGAAATACATGCAGCGAGGTGGTCGACGCAAGAATATTTATAATGGCATGTTCAAATATGTTATTATTACAGACACGATTGAGGCAAGACACTGCAGCGAAAACTACTGACGATTCACCACTTCATAGAGTTACAGAAGGATTGGTTCATATCTATTCCAAGACCGATTTATTGACTGGTTAGGGTTAGTTAGTGCCAAGTTTCAGTCACATCACGTTTACTCAAATGTTGAATAAGATAAAGAAAAGAAACCCTGTCATTTCTGTGTCAATCAAACCTGGCTCTGTCCATTTTTCAGATTTAAATGTCTCAATTACGTGCGGTTTGATCCATTTTACACATGAAATGTATGAAAGCATGACACGATGATGAAGAGGTGTGTTCCTCTCCTGCAGCGTCTCGCCTTAAACAAGAACAAACATATCCCAACTTCACAAATCTAAAGCAATATTCTCCAACCCAAAGCCAAAAGACAGAGTGCAATCAGAGTATTGTTCTTCTAAAATACCATTAGAGAAGATCTGATCTTACGTGTCAAAGCCTCTTTCCAAAGACATCGGAGAAGTTGGGAAAGAAGGGAACGTTTGATTTTATTTTTCAACAGAGCGACATCTACAGGTTTAGCTCTCCAAAACGATTGTCTCTGAATGTCTCAAATCAGCCTCGTCCGTCCTCAACGCAAAGACGTCCGAGTTTTGTGTCTCACGGTTGGTTTTGAATGAAAACTGGACCTGGAAATATGCAGAAGAAGAAGCCCGAATGTACCGCCACAGGAACGTTCCTGCTAGAACCGCCACAGGAACGTTCCTCTGCTCAAACCGCCACAGGAACTTCCTTTGCTAGAACCGCCACAGGATTTCTTTGCTAGGGCGCACAGAAGTTCCTCTGCTCAAACCGCCACAGGAACGTTCCTTTGCTAGAAACCGCCACAGGACGTTCCTTTGCTGAACCGCCACAGGGAAGTTCCTCTGCTCAAACGCAAAACCACAACGAAACCGCCACAGAATCGCTTACCGCCACGGAACGTTCCTTTGCTAGAACCGCCACAGGAACGTTCCTCTGCTCGAACCGCCACAGGAACGTTCCTTTGCTAGAACCGCCACATTGAACGTTCCTCTGCTCAAACCGCCAACAGGAACGTTCCTTTGCTCAAACCGCCGTGTGAACGTTCCTCTGCTCAAACCGCCAGGACGTTCCTTTGCTCAAACCGCCACAGGAACGTTCCTTTGCTAAACCGCCGCGGAACGTTCCTCTGCTCAAACCGCCGCGTGAACGTTCCTTTGCCAAACCGCGCGTGAACGTTCCTGCTCAACCGCCGCGTGAACGTTCCTTTGCTCAAACCGCCGCGTGAACGTTCCTTTGCTCAACCGCCGGTAACCTTTGCTCAAACCGCGCGTGAACGTTCCTGCTCAAACGCGTGAACGTTCCTCTGCTCAAAACGTTCAAGAACAAGAAAAAACGAGTGTAACTAAACCCATGTCCGTCCTTCAGATGCCATCTAACCCGGTTTTCTACATGTTTGTTTAGGTACATGTAACTTATGTCATTTATTTATGTTCTTTTATATCTAGTTTGTAAAATAGCCTAAAGTGAAGAAAAGGACTGCCGCGTGCATTCTTAATAAAGTAGAAAGTGCAGCGCTGTGTCTCTTTGTATTTATTTGACCACACTTAACATTTGGCCCTGGGTTCAATAAAAACGTGTTTATTTCTTATTTCCAATCGGTGAAATGAGGCGCTGGTCACTGAAGGAGGGGTCAAACGGTTCAGTGTTCATAGTTTCTCTGCTTCTGTTATGGAGGCCATTTTGGGGCCTTTTTGACCATTAGAAGATTTGAATGGTCAGAACTGTTGGATGAAGTCGTCGGGTGCAAAAGAAGGTTGAGGTCTTCTTCAGACGTTTGACCCCAATCGGACTCACTGCAGATGAGTGTCAAACAGCACCAGATCCTTCATTTACATTCTATAGATTATGAAAAGACATTTGGAAAGGTTTTAACCAAAAAGTCTGTTCCCTCATGAAATCAGCTGGAGTTTCCTTATCAAAAACCTACCCTCCCCCTGCTGATGTCATCAGGTGGTAATTCAGAAGTGCTCCTCTGTGTTTTTAAAGTGCCTTCATCCAACTCACAGATAACTTACCTGAATGCTTTGGCACATTTAGCACATTTGGAACATTCAGCTCATTTAGCACATTTAGCACATTTGGCTTATTTGGCTCATTTAGCACATTTAGCACATTTAGCACATTTGGCATCATCATTAGCACATTTGGCTCATTTAGCATTTGCACATTTAGCACAATTTAGCTCATTTAGCATCTTTTGCACATTTCCACATTAGCACATTTACGCACATTAGCATTTAGCACATTTAGCTTCATTTAGCACATTTAGCACATTTAGCACATTTAGCACATTTAGCTCATTTAGCATTTTAGCACATTTAGCACATTTAGCACATTTAGCTCATTTAGCACATTAGCACATTTAGCTCATTTAGCTCATTTAGCATCTTTGGCACATTTAGCACATTTAGCTCATTTAGCACATTTAGCACATTTAGCTCATTTAGCACATTTAGCACATTTTAGCTTTAGCATTTATTTAGCATTTAGCATTTAGCTCATTTAGCACATTTAGCACATTTAGCATTTAGCTCATTTACAATTTAGCACATTTAGCACATTTAGCCATTTAGCTCAAGCACATTTAGCACATTTAGCACATTTAGCTCATTTAGCATTTAGCACATTTAGCATTTAGCATTTAGCATTTAGCACATTTAGCATTTAGCATTTAGCTCATTTAGCACATTTAGCACATTTAGCACATTTAGCATTTAGCTCTCATTTAGCTCATTTAGCCACATTTAGCTCATTTAGCACATAATACACAAATGATGGACACGGTGGTTTTCAAACTGTGGTCCACTTCTGGTCTCTTTGTGCACGTTTACTGGTACTTTTTAGTCCTATTTGAACTCTGCCTGTTTGAGTCCATGTCATTTGTTTGTCGGAAGGGCATCTGGTGTGATGAAAACTGACTCACAAAGGAAACAGAATATTCAAGAGTGATTTGATCTGTTCTCTGAGTTTTTTGTACGATCTTCACAGTCTCACTTGCTGTAACCTCTTGAGAGCAAACAACACTTAGAACGAGTCTGGACAGAACAAATCCCGGCGCTCGGCTTTGTGTCAGATGATCTAATTCTGGAGGTTCAAAATGAAGTGGTCTTTCAACTCAACTTCTGCAGCTCGACTGATTCAAACATTTATAAAAACTTAGTTTGGCACAAAATGTAGAAGAATGAGTGTCCATCGTTTTCAAATGGAGTGAACATCAAATGTAGTGTTTTTCCTTTCACACGATGATCTTTGGCAGAGCTCAGCACATTGCTCCCACACTGGATGATGTCATGAGGTGATAAACCTTCTGTTCGTTGGCCTTTACCAGAGCCATTCAGATCAACACGAGACCACACAACATTCTCTGGTCGCTGGAGGTCCAGTAGAGTCTGTATTTAACCTGGTTTATGTTCATGTCTCTTTAATTACTGGGCCTGTAGCACATGAAACAAAAACTGGCAAAAAGTCCAACAACTTTTCTGTCGCCCAAATAAACAAAGGAGAAATCTTTTTCAAAACCCTAACCCTCAACTTTGGGCAAGAAGTTTCACGTTTCACGTTTGTGAAGCCAATCCCAATAATGACAAGGGTCAACACACTCCCGCAGGCCCGCCCACATCTGACGTGAACCTAATGAAGAAACTAACGACCAACATCTCACTAACGATTCACTCATTCCTGCAGTATTTAAAAGAAATAATATATTTAGAAACATTGAACCAAACAACCTCTCACACAGAAGCTCTTCTCTCCAGTGCTTTTGTCAAATAATCTAATTATGGAGGTCCAAAATGAAGTGGTGGTCCTTCAAACCAGCTTCTGCAGCTCTG
Source organism: Chaenogobius annularis (assembly GCA_015082035.1). Taxonomy (NCBI): domain Eukaryota; kingdom Metazoa; phylum Chordata; class Actinopteri; order Gobiiformes; family Gobiidae; genus Chaenogobius; species Chaenogobius annularis. The sequence goes on from BJKM01001139.1 coordinate 31,508, forward strand.
TGCCGTCACGGCTGCTTTTCACGCACGCTCTTCTCTAAGACTCTTCTTTTCTCATTCTGTTTCTTCACACAGACAATAAAGCTTGTCCTGGCACATTCTCGGGGCTCCACCCTTCTCCACCCTTCTCCTTTCAGAACCATCATGACGCTGTCCTTTGTGTGGTCCTTTCTAAAGTCCACTCTTCATACAGTCTGTAATCCCAACGCTCCCATGTTAATCCCAGGAATGCGTCTCTCGCATGTGAAGGAGAAGCTTCTCTGACAAGTCTTCTGATCTGCAGGTGGATTAAACGTGGGATTGAAGGGTTTTGAGAAGAAAGCTGCATTAGAAAGGCAGCACTCTCAAACGTCCAGCGCCTTGATGGACGTTAGAAGGGCAGCACAAGCCTCTGAAACGTCCAGCGCCTTGATGGACGTTAGAAGGGCAGCAGCAGCACAGAGCCTCTGAAACGTCCAGCAGCTTGCTTGGCAGCTATACTACTGGACCAAACACAATAAATGCCTCAAAGGTTTGGATCTGAGATCAAATTAAAATGTTTTAGTCAGTGTAAAATGTTCTATAAATTGACTGAAAAATGTATTCCAAAGGCGACAAACTACGACTTTATTAGCTTTTTACCTCATAATTGCTGCATTTAGAGTGATTCATGCATGTTCTTCCACTGCTCGTGTCTTTGGCCTACTCTTTGGTTCTCCTGCTCGTGTCTTTGGCCTACTCTTTGGTTCTCTGCTCCTTGTGTCTTTGGCCTACTCTTTGGTTCTCCTGTCGGTGTCTTTGGCCTACTCTTTGGTTCTCCTGCTCGTGTCTTTGTCCTGCTCGTGTCTTTGGCCTACTCTTTGGTTCTCCTGCTCGTGTCTTTGGCCTACTCTTCTTGCTCGTGTTTCTCCTGCTCGCTCGTCTTTGGCCTACTCTTTGGTTCTCCTCCTACATTGTTTTGTGGATACAAAGCATTTACTCCTGAACTGACAGATCTAATGCCTGTCTTTTGTATACATACACTTCTTTTTAAGCACATGCCTTATCTTAAAATGTCCTTGAACGTCAACATTCTGTGGTGAGACGCTGGACGTCCGTCGTACCGAGGGTCCGCGACGCCCCGGAGAAAGTGCTTTGCTCTTGAGATTGTCCCTTCTTGGTTCTGGGGTCAAAGTTCACTTTATCAGTCGGGGCCATGCCGCGCTGGCGTCCATGGATTCAGATGACCCTGACCCGCCTTCAGTCCGGGAACAGGCCACCCGCCGTCCCCCCTGGGTCTGGAGGTTAGGGGCCTGGTACAGCGTCTGTGTGTCCCAGCAGACGCACACTCTCCTGGGATTAAACTCAGAGCGGGACACAAGGAGGTGCAGAGAAGGATCGCTCTGTGGAAGGCTTCATCAGTGCTGCTGGGGTCTCTACAGAGTCACTGACCTCTGCAGTGTCTGACCTCTGCAGCGATATCTGTGATAGGCTGATGTTTGTCACATGATTTGTACAAAAACGCCCACAGAAGGTGACGTCGTCTGCGTAATATGAAGGGTCTTCATCTCACAACACAAGGTCAGGGACAAATATCAGGCTAAAGTACTTTTTGGAGCTGTTACCCATGTTATAACGTCCCATTACCATGTTATAACATCCCATTACCATGTTATAACATCCCATTACCATGTTACAACGTCCCATTACCATGTTATAACATCCCATTACCATGTTATAACATCCCATCACCATGTTATAACATCCCATTGCCATGTTATAACGTCCCATTACCATGTCATAACATCCCATCGCCATGTTATAACATCCCATTACCATGTTATAACGTACCATTACCATGTTATAACATACCATTACCACGTCATAACATCCCATTACCATGTTATAACATCCCATTGCCATGTTATAACGTCCCATTACCATGTTATAACATCCCATTGCCATGTTGTAACATCCCATTACCATGTCATAACATCCCATTGCCATGTTATAATGTCCCATTACCATGTTATAACATCCCATTGCCATGTTATAACATCCCATTGCCATGTTATAACATCCCATCATTAGAAACACATGCATTAGTCCTGTTTATGAGGTTCTCTTCTCTGCTCCTTTTCTGAACCTCACAAAAACAAACCAAGTAAAGCAAGTTTAAAGGCCAATAACAAAACAAATGTGTCTTTTACAATAAAGTATAGGCCGATAAAAGTCATAAGAGCAAAGGGAATACTGCGCTGCACGCGGGAACCTCCCTGAGGGCGGGGTTTTCCCCGCTGCCTCTTAGAGGACTCAAGGCGATGACAACAGTAAGATTTGTATCCGTGCTCGGACGTGGAGCAGACGCACAGACGTAGAGACAAATGCAGAGCCTCAGTTTAATCCTACTTTTCAGCAGGTCAGCGTGTGGAATCCAAACAGAGCTCGTGCCAGCGCGAACCGATAACATCAGTGCGCGTCGGCGTTCAAAAAGTACAGCGCGTCTTTTCTGAGCAGCAGCTCTTTCAGGGGCAGATTACACTGTTAACAAGGGATAAGAGAGAACTGCAGATAACGTGGATTTAGGCTTTGTGGAACATATGTACGAAGTCAAGCTACAGCAGCCCTTGGATACGGGACGCCATGGAAACACGGAGGAAGGGAAAGGATAACTTTGATTATGACAGAAGAAATTCAAATACTTTTAATAGTGAAAAGATAAGAAACAATTTGTCCCACACAAGGGAAAAGATGAAGATGTTTATATATATTTACATCATACTTTCAGTTATTAAAATATATAAAAACTAGACTCAAGCTCAAACATGTCGGGTTCAAAAGGGGCAATCAAAACACGAACATTAAAGGAGCAGCTTGTTACGGGGAAATGCCACGATGAAGAGGTTTCTCAGTTCTGAACTTTAAAGTCATTTCATGCACATTACATTGATCCCAACAACAAGACAGACGCAGTAGGATCATACTTTGTACTATGAGCCGCAAGCACGAGCCACACCAGCCGCAAGCACGAGCCACACGAGCCGCAAGCACGAGCCACACCAGCCCGCAAGCACGAGCCACATGAAGCCGCAAGCACGGCTGGAGGCCTGGACCAGGGTCTCTCTCACTGGACTTCTGGTCCAGTCCTGGTCTGGTCACTCCGCCGAAGCCTCTGAGTAAGTGTGAACATGGCCACGCCCTGGAGATCACCAAGGACAACGAAGGTCAGTTCTGTCATTCATGAACTCATTTAACGCTTTAAACATTCATTCATGTGTCCTGTTCTCTGTGGCCTCAAAAAGGGCTTAGTTTAAAATTTACTGATATCAAAAGTTTGACTATTTTACAAAATGTATTCTTCGAGAAATAAAATGGATTGTTTTATTTACACCTTAAAGCGAGACGCTGCAGGTTAAAAGGAAAAACATTAGATTCAAAGATGTCAATTTAACTCTTCTCCTGTCGTTTTATCAGATAAAAAGAAAAACTTTAAAACATTTAGATTTTGGAAGCATTATTTCATTTTGCGTAAACTTTGACTGAAAATGGGCCTAAAAACTTACAATTTTGGCACAATTTTTAGATCTAAAACTTGAATTAAATCAGGCTCAGTGTTAATCCTTGTTAAATACAAGTTTGGATTATTAACCTCCACACCACCGGACTGTTACAGGTCAGGTCTGTGGAGAGGCGACCTCGCTCAGAAACCATGGCTCACGTGACATTTGGATGTTTTAAAACAAGTCGTGTTCTGTTAAATAAGTGAATAACTGTGTACTTTAATCAGCAGAATAATCAGGAAGAATGGAGCTTTTGTTTCTCTGATTGTCTTGCCCTTCACTGTCTCCACAGGCTTCACAAGCGTCTGTCTGAGGGAGCAGCCTTTGAATCAAGTGTGTCCTACATGTGTCCTACGTGTGTCCTACGTGTGTCCTACGTGTGTCCTACGTGTGTCCAACATGTCTGCATGTGTCCTCTGTGTGTCCTACGTCTGTCTGAGGGAGCAGCCTTTGAATCAAGTGTGTCCTACATGTTCCTACGTGTGTCCTACGTGTGTCCTACGTGTGTGTGTCCAACATGTCCTGCATGTGTCCTCTGTGTGTCCTACGTCTGTCTGAGGGAGCAGCCTTTGAATCAAGTGTGTCCTACATGTGTCCTACATGTGTCCTATGTGTGTCCACGTGTGTACGTCCTACGTGTGTGTCAACATGTCCTGCATGTGTCCTCTGTGTGTCCTAACGTCTGTCTGAGGGAGCAGCCTTTGAATCAAGTGTGTCCTACATGTGTCCTACATGTGTCCTACGTGTGTCCCTACGTGTGTCCTACGTGTGTCCAACATGTCGTGCATGTTGTCCTCTGTGTGTCCTATGTCTGTCTGAGGGAGCAGCCCTTTGAATCAAGTGTGTCCTACATGTGTCCTACATGTGTCCTACATGTGTCCTACGTGTGTCCTACGTGTGTCCTCCAACATGTCCTGCATGTGTCCTAGTCTTGTCCTACGTCTGTCTGAGGGAGCAGCCTTTGAATCAAGTGTGTCCTACGTGTTGTGTGTCCTACGTGTGTCCTACGTCTGTCTGAGGGAGCAGCCTTTGAATCAAGTGTGTCCTACTGTGTCCTACATGTGTCCTACGTGTGTCCTACGTGTGTCTGTCTCCCTGTCAATGTGTCATGTCCTACATGTAACACGTGTCCTACGTGTGTCCTACGTGTGTCCTACGTGTGTCCAACATGTCCTGCATGTGTCCTCTGTGTGTCCTACGTCTGTCTGAGGGAGCAGCCTTTGAATCAAGTGTGTCCTACATGTGTCCTACTGTGTCCTACCGTGTGTCCTACGTGTGTCCTACGTGTGTCCTACGTGTTGTCCTACGTGTGTCCTACGTCTGTCTGAGGAGCAGCCTTTGAATCAAATGTGTGTCCTACATGTGTCCTACGTGTGTCCTACGTCTGTCTGAGGGAGCAGCCTTTGAATCAAGTGTATGTCCTACATGTGTCCTACGTGTGTCCTACGTGTGTCCTGTGTGTCCTGTGTGTGTCCAACATGTCCTGCATGTGTCCTCTGTGTGTCCCTACGTCTGTCTGAGGGAGCAGCCTTTGAATCAAGTGTGTGTCCTACGTGTGTCCTACGTGTGTCCTACGTGTGTCCAACATGTCCTGAATGTGTCCTACGTCTGTCCTAGTCTGTCTGAGGGAGCAGCATTTGAATCAAGTGTTCCTAATGTGTCCTACATGTGTCCTACGTGTGTCCTACGTGTGTCCAACATGTCCTGCATGTGTCCTACGTCTGTCCTACGTCTGTCTGAGGAGCAGCCTTTGAATCAAGTGTGTGTCCTACATGTGTCCTACGTGTGTCTACGTGTGACCTAATATGTGTCCTACGTGTGTCCTACGTGTGTCCTACATGTGACCTGCATGTGTCCTACGTGTGTCCTACGTGTGTCCTACGTGTGTCCTACGTGTGTCCGAGGGAGCAGCCTTTCAGAATCAGAATCAGAAAGAGTTTATTGCCATTGTCAATGAACAAAATTCACAAAACAGGAACTTGTCATTTCTATGTACACAAGTTTACAGTTATGTTTAAAGTTATAGTGCAGAAAGTGACAGTGCAGTGAGTGATGAATATTTGCAGTTAAAGTGACAGGTGTTTAGAATGTTCATGAGTCCAACAGCAGAGGGAAAGAAACTATTCTTGTGGCGGGAGGTTCTGGTCGGATGGACCGTAGCCTCCTGCCTGAGGGGAGTGGTTCAAACAGACCATGTCCAGGGTGAGAGGGGTCAGCTGTGATCCGACCTGCTCGTCCCAGAGCCCTGGAGACGTACAGGTCCTGCAGAGATGGAAGTCTGCAGCCGATCACCTTCTCAGCAGAACGCACAATGCGCTGTAGTCTCTGTTTGTCCCTGGCTGTGGCTCCAGCGTACCACACGGTACGGTGATAGAGGAGGTGAGGATGGACTCAATGATGGCCGTGTAGAACTGCACCATCATCTGCGCTGGCAGCTTGGCTTTCCTCAGCTGCCGCAGGAAAGTACATCCTCTGCTGGGCCTTCTTGATGAGGGAGCTGATGGAGGGCTCCCACTTGAGGTCCTGGTGATGGTGGTGCCCCAGGAAGCAGAAGGAGTCCACGGTGGTGATGGGGAGTCTGTCATGATGAGGGGGGGCTGGAGGGCTGTGGCTTTCCTGAAGTCCATGATCACTCCACTGTCTTCTGGGCGTTGAACTCCAGGACACCAGCCGGTCCACCTCCCTCCTGTAGACAGACTCATCCCCGTCCGAGATGAGCCCGATGAGGGCGGTGTCGTTGTGGCTGGAGTGCAGCAGTTTTGTGTCCAGCGGAGAAGAGCAGAGGGAAAGTACACAGCCCTGTGGAGCTCCTGTGCTGATAGAGTCCGAGTGTCTGAGACATTCTTCCCAGCCGCACGCACTGCCTCCGATCCGTCAGGAAGTCAGTGCGCCCCCTGCAGGTGGAGTCAGGCACGTTGAGCTGGGAGAGCTTGTCCTGGAGCAGAGCAGGGAGGATGGTGTTGATGAAGAGCTGAAGTCCACAAACAGGATCCTGGCGTAGGTTCCTGGGGAGTCCAGATGCTGCAGGATGAAGTGGTGTGCCAGGTTGATGGTGTCGTCTACAGACCTGTTGGCTCTGTAGGCGAACTGCAGGGGGTCCAGCAGGGGGTCCAGCAGGGGGTCCAGCAGGGAGGTCCAGCAGGGGGTTGAGGTGGGGCAAGACCAGGCGTTCAAATGACTTCATGACTACAGACGTCAGCGCCACAGGCCTGTAGTCATTACTTTGAATCAAGTGTGTCCTACATTTGTCCTACATGTGTCCTACATGTGTCCTACATGTGTCCTACGTGTGTTCTACGTGTGTCCTACGTGTGCCCTCTGTGTGTCCTACGTGTGTCCTCTGTGTGTCCTACATGTGTCCTACGTCTGTCCTAGTCATTGTATAGTAAGTGTATATTCAGTGTATATTGCATTACTTAGAGGGCATATCGTAGCTCACTAAAGACACATGCTCACCCCTCCTCACTCCTCCTCTTCACTGCTCACTCCTCGTCACTCCTCTTCACTCCTCCTCACTCCTCCTCCTCATTGCTCAGTCCTTCTCACTCCTCCTCTTCACTCCTCACTCCTCCTCCCTCCTCCTCCTCACTCCTCCTCTTCACTCCTCACTCCTCCTCACCTCCTCCTCACTCCTCCTCACTCCTCCTCACTCCTCCTCACTCTTCCTCCTCACTGCTCCCTCCTCCTGAACCATCAGTGCCATGTTACATTTGGGGTCAGATCCTGAGTATCCATTTCAGCTTCTCCTTGAGCACTAATAATTGGACTTTTGTCTGTCTCTTCACGTTGGCTCTCAGAGGTGAGGTCCCTGTCTTCACGTTGGCTCTCAGAGTGAGGTCCTCTGTCTTCACGTTGGCTCTCAGAGCTGAGGTCCGCTGCCTCACGTTGGCTCTCAGAGTGAGGTCCTCTGCCTTCACGTTGGCTCTCAGAGGTGAGGTCCTCTGTCTTCACGTTGGCTCTCAGAGGTGAGGTCCTCTGCTTCACGTTGGCTCTCAGAGTTGAGCTTCTCTTTCAGAGCTGAAGGTCCTTGAGGTCCTTCACGTTGGCTCTCAGAGGTGAGGTCCTCTGTCTTCACGTTGGCTCTCAGAGGTGAGGTCCTCTGTCTTCACGTTGGCTCTCAGAGGTGAGGTCCTCTTTTTTAAATTCGTTGTGTGAATTGACTTGTGAAGCTCCACATTTGTGACTTGTGTTTGACGAACATCTTGTCGCTTTATTTGAAGAGTCCATTTCACTTGACGTCACGTGAACATATCATTTACATTTAACAGGTGCATAACGCGCAGAGGAAAACCTAAACCCACAGTCTCTCTCAGGGGTCATGACCTCGTGACCCCAGGACCTTTGACATTGTGCTTTGACATGAGTGAAACGTCCTGGTCCTGACCGAGGGGTGACCACACCTTCGAGCCATGCTCTGCTCCTGCTCCACACTCTGGACCACAGGTTTTGGACATTTTAAATCTCAACATTGATTCAAAACAGGAGAAGGTTCAGTGTCACCATAAACGCTGTGGGCGAATGAGAATCAGGATCAGGATATATTTATTGCCATTGTCAATGAACAAATTCACAACATAGGAACGTGACTTGATGACAGATGCGAAATGAGAAACATGCATAAAGAGCAGCACGGCCACCAGGGGGGCCGTGCGGCGCCTACTCGGGAACTTGAACTCTTAGAAAATGAAAAAACAGTTTCAGCGATAGGCATACAATGATAAAACAACACATATTGAGTACATTACACGAGGTCAAACGTGATGGATATTTCAGTGGATAATGGGGGAGGGGCCACAAACAAGATAACACAAGATTAGGATGAGGAATGTGCAGACGGTGAGTGAAGGCGGAGCCTTGTTTTGTGTAAGTGTCTGTGTCTTCAGTACGGCCTTGGACGCCTGTTGCTCTCCAGCCCGGGGCCAGATAAGGAAAGGGAGAGAGATACAAGGGCACAGGAGAGAAAAGAGAAATAAGTACTTTAATACATTTTGTTGATCAATGATTTACGATCAAATAGTCCAATCGTTTCTGGTCCTCTGTGTGCAATCAGCTCGAGTCATTGAGTTACTCCATCCGACAGACACAAGTTCCCATTTCCTTGATTGAATCCCCCAAAGTCTTTTGCATCTCCGTGGTCCGAAATAAGATGTTACGGTTCAGATCAGTGAGTTGCCACGTGCTGTGCTCAAGTCTCTGTTCGAGTCCTTTCATTCTTTCACTCAAATCCAAAAACCTTTTCATGTTGATGTCAGACAGTTGTTGGGTGAATTTTTCTGTCTTCCCATTTTTCCGATGGACCAGTGGCGACTCCGAGCCCAATGAGGAGGAATCCTGCTCTCATGAATCCAAATACAAAATAGGTCCTCCACATCTTCAATGAGCAAGGGCTCGATGCATAGGAACCTGCCAGTTCTTCCAATAGTCCCGAACGTACCCCGCTGAGGACGTCCCGTCGGGACAGGTTGCTTCTCCCGGGAAGCTTTTCTCTGGGAAAAAACTTTATCCAATGCACTCAGAGACCAATCAATCAGATCCATTATTTCGGAGAACAACAGGTGATCCAGAGCACTGTGATTTAGAGGGAAAAAGAGAAACAAACACGACAAGAGAGGCAAAAGTAGCAGCAGCAGCGGGAGCAGAGGAAAAACACGTCTGCACTGGAGGGAGAGGAGGAGACAATATCACCAGAAACCAGAACCATGGTTTTAGGAGGTAGAGCGTCCTGTCCATGTGAAAAGAGTTCTGATGAAGATGACTTTTCTATCAAACAATATTTCATATTTAATTTCACTTGTGTCTGTTCATCTCTTTTCCTTCTTCTTCTCCCACTTCTCCTCGGGGAGTGGAGCAGGCACATCGAGGACCTGTGGATCCAGATGCTCCTCAACTGCTGGAGAAACGGTCTCTACTCCAGATGAACGGTTCTTCATCAGCCTCGAAGACCTGGTTCTCCTCCTGAGTGGGTCCAGCTCCTCTGTCTCTCTCTCGTCCTCCTGTCCGTCCGAGGGAGGAGGATCTCTCCTTCACTGTGGAACTTCTCCAGGTTTCTACTTTTTCCCAAAGAGGTTTGGTCGTTTCTCCTGCAGAAGGAGGGTCTGAGGACAGGGGGGCTTGGGACCTCTGCAAACTGTTGAATCTGTTTTTCACTGTCGCGCCTCGAGGAAACAGGTTGAATCGGTTACAGAGCTTTTGCTCATTCAGATACTAAAACCTTCTTCTATTTACTTGGTAATTAGTTATTTTTAATGTGATTTATGTATTCTCGTATTAGTTCATTTTAAATACATAAATACACATTTACATACATTCACAGGAGGAGGAAGTTCGAGGGATGTATGAAATGTTAGAAATAATCCATTCATCTTATTCATACTTCAGTTTGGTTCTTCTCGCCAAAACGAGAGCTCTGCAGCATCTGTTTAGGAGTGCTGTCGGAGCGAGTCTTTAATCCCGCCTTAAACGCCACATTTCTCACGACAGCAAAGGAAACATAAGCACTTCACAGACACTTCCAGAGGTGAACAAATGAACCTCAAACTATCATTATTCACCAAAACCGTCTCCACACACCGCGTTCCATTCTTCATGTTCAAACATCGTGGAGCTTCCAGAGTCGGGCTTGGAGCTGAGAGGGAGGTCTGCGGCGGAGGTCTGCGGAGGTCTGCGGAGGTCTGCGGAGGTCTGCGGAGGTCTGCGGAGGTCTGCGGAGGTCTGCGGAGGTCTGCGGAGGTCTGCGGAAGGTCTGCGGAGGTCTGCGGAGGTCTGCGGAGGTCTGCGGAGGTCTGCGGAGGTCTGCGGAAGGTCTGTGGAGGTCTGCGGAGGGTCTGCGGAGGTCTGTGGAGGTCTGCGGAGGTCTGTGGAGGTCTGTGGAGGTCTGTGGAGTCTCTGGAGGTCTGTGGTCTGTGGAGGTCGATGTTAATAGGACGAGTTATCAGTATCTGCTGAAGGCCGTGGGGTGTGGTCTGCTGGAGTCCTCTGCACAATGAGCCAATGAGTGGCCAAGTATCTATGATCTGACCAAATATCTGACCCACACTGACCCTGGGCGGTCACTGACCCTGACCGCCCAGGGTCAGTGACCGCCCAGAGCCTGACCCAAACCCTGACCGCCCAGAGCCTGACCCAAACCCTGACCGCCCAGAGCCTGACCCAAACCCTGACCGCCCAGAGCCTGACCCAAACCCTGACCGCCCAGAGCCTGACCCAAACCCTGACCGCCCAGAGCCTCGGTGAACGTGTGCTTTAGGGTTTGAGCCCAGAAGCAGCCAAAGCCCTCATGTGCCACATGTCTTCAGCGTCTCCGACTGAACCAGAACCAAACCCAGTTCCATTCTGCCCCGTGTGAATGTTGGAGCCTCAGCATCAGTGACATCACATATGTGGACTCTACGGCGTCACCTACAGGCTTCATCAGACAGCTGGAAGTGGTGAATTGTTCTCCTCGAAAGTGAACGTGTCGCTGCCAAAGACCTCAGAGGAGGAGCTTTTGTCGAGCCGTCAGCTTTCATCCAATCAGCTTCATGAAACTGCAGCTGACACACTTCTGAAGCTTCGTGGAGATCAAACTTTGGGAAGCTTTTCTGAGCTGGAAGGATCATGTGTCAGAAGGTCTTTCTTTTGTCCTTCTGGGGGGCTTCAGTAACTCATGTTTCCACTCAGAGATGGTTCTAATCATGAAACAGTTTCAGAGTCTGAGGCGGATTTGTTCACTTTTATTCTGATTCTTCACACATTTACGACCTTTTTATCTTTTTCTTAATTCTGCTGTTCTTGTTCTTTGTTGTTGCACCATTGAAACGTGACTGTAGTTCAAACAATCAGAAGAGAGAGCGAAAAGATGAGTCAAATAACCCGTACTCAACATTCCGGGGTCCTGGCATCTGTTCTTGTGATGAAGATGAGTTTGTGTCGTGAACGTGCGACAGGAAGAAGCATGAGCGAAGCTGTAACTGGATCTTTGCTCTCACAAATATTCACATTTTCACCTTTAAAATGCATATGTTTTAGAATGTTCCTCGCACACGTTTCACTTGAAGTCCTTTTCTTGGATCCTCTCGGATACTGCTCTGACTGTAGCCATAACAGTGGGCTCGGACCCTCTGGAGGCTCCTGGAGGTTGGCAGCGCTTGTGTGGAGCTTGTTTAGAGTTTCCCCGAGCGAAGCCGCGTGTTGGTCAATCAAGTGAAAACTGTCAAACAGAAAAGTCCTGGGCTTGGCTACGAGAAGGTAACACATGTGAGGAATTATGAGGCCTTTTTCCACCAACTTTAACTAGGTCAGAACATCACAGACCTTCATCTCTTGTGAGGTCTGCAGTGGTCATCAAAAGTGCATGGTCCAAAGGAGAAACCGGGACCATTTCAAAGCCTGAACCCAGGAACGTGAAAATGCCACTTTTAAGGAAGTATTCGAGCACACAAACACACTTACCCGTGTTATTTATGCAGGTCCTTCATCTTCGTCTTTATTTGGCGCAAAACAATCCAAAACTTGGCTTTATATTTAATTTCCCTGTAAAAATCTGCAATTACAAACTTGTGGAACATTTTTTTGCCGTGTAAGAATTGAGTGTGAACTGATTTTTATGACTCTGATGAGTTTATCAACTGAGTAAATCCACAAAAGACTCTTAAAACATCCACGTAAACACTCCAAACGACCATAAAACGACCTCGACGTGCTCGACGTGCCAATGACCTCGACGTGCCAATGACCTCGACGTGCCAATGACCTCGACGTGCCAATGACCTCTCTTCACCTCGCGCTCTTAAAATTCACAGTGCAAAACACAGCGCTCCACAGCGCTCCCATCAGGTCCTCAGGGGCACATTTGTCATTCGCTCGAGCAAATCAGCAAATTCTAAGGTCTGAGTCTTGGCAGAACCGGGTCTTTTCTTCAGATGGAGGCCAGGATCATCTGGAGAACAGTCCAAGAGGAGAAGAACCTCAATATGTCATGAAACAGTTTCACTTTTAAAAACGTGGTGGGTCCATTTTCCACAAGGAGCAGGAGGTGAACAGGAGACACTTGGGGGGTTCAGAGCGTCGTTGAAGCCCCGTTTGGGTTCATTTGTGGAGGTGGTCTTAAACGAACACAAACAGACTGAAAGTGTTTTTACAGTCACAGATTTAGTGATGATGTCGTCAGTTTAACTCTAACGACATTCCTTTCCACTGTTTCCTGTTAGCTCGCGCTGCTAAGTGGCTAAGGCAGTGAAATGCATTGTGGGTAATGTGGGACAAACGGCCCACTCCAGTGTTGGGACTGGGCCTTAGTCTACGGGTTGAAATGGACATAAGACATATATTTCCGAACGCTCTTCCATGGCAACAGTAGTGGGAGTGTCGTTGCTAGCCTGTTGTCGGGCTAAACACATTGGAGATTTAGAGAATTTCACATTCCTTCACACAAACAGAGTTCAAACAGAGGTTTGGTGGTAGAGAAGGAGGGTCCAAGGACAGGGGGGCTCGGGACATCTGTCTAAGGACAGGGGGGCTCGGGACATCTGTCTAAGGACACAGGACGCTGGGACATTTCCGAGTCCCTTTGAACATGGTTTATTCTGTTTTTTCCACTGTCGCCGCTCGAGGAAACTCCTGTTTTGGGCGTGACAAAAATAAATGTAATTTAATTAAAACATAACGATATTTACATCTTTATTTGAACCAGACACAGACGCTTCACACGTCCTGGTCTAGTCCTGGTTTAGACCTGGTTTAGTCCTGTTGACCTTGGTTTTGACTGGTTACTGGTTTTGACCTGGTTTAGACTGGTTTAGTCCTGGTTTAGACTGGTTTAAGTTCCTGGTTTTAGTCCTGGTTTAGACCTGGTTTAGACCTGGTTTAGACCTGGTTTAGACCTGGTTTAGACCTGGTTTAGACCTGGTCTAGTCCTGGTTTAGACCTGGTTTCGTTTGACCTGGTTTAGAACCTGGTTAGTCCTGGTTTAGACCTGGTTGGTTAGACCTGGTTTAGTTACTTACTGGTTTAGACCTCGTTTTTGACCTGGTTTAGACCTGTTTAGCCTGGTTTAGACGTCTGGTTGGTTTAGACCTGGTTTGTCCTGGTTTAGACCTGGTTTTGACCTGGTTTAGACCTGGTTTAGACCTGGTTTAGACCTGGTTTAGTCCTGGTTTAGACCTGGTTTTGACCTGGTTTAGACCTGGTTTTAGACCTGGTTTAGACCTGGTTTAGCCTGGTTTAGTCTGGTTTAGACCTGGTTTAGTCCTGGTTTAGTCCTGGTTTAGTCCTGGTTTAGACCTGGTTTAGACCTGGTTAGACCTGGTTAGTCCTGTTTTAGACCGTTGTAGACCTGTTAGACTGGTTTGAACTTTTTAGTCCTGGTTTAGACCTGGTTGGTTTAGACTGGTTTAGACCTGGTCTAGTCCTGTTTAGTCCTGGTTTAGACCTGGTTTAGTCCTGGTTTTAGTCCTGGTTTAGACCTGGTCTAGTCCTGGTTAGTTACCTGGCATTTTAGACCTGGATTAGACCTGGTTTAGTCCTGGTTTAGACCTGGTTTAGTCCTGGTTTAGTCCTGGTTTAGACCTGCATTAGACCTGATTAGACCTGGTTAGTCCTGGTTTAGACCTGGTTTAGTCCTGGTTTAGTCCTGGTTTAGAACTGGTTTAGTCCTGGTTTAGTCCTGGTTATAGACCTGGTCTAGTCCTGGTTTAGACCTGCATTTAGTCCTGGATTAGACCTGGTTTAGACCTGGTCTAGTCCTGGTTTAGACCTGGATTAGACCTGGTTTAGACGCTGGATTAGACCTGGTTTAGTACTGGTTTAAGATTTGGTTTACTCCTGGTTCAGACCTGGATTAGACCTGGTTTAGCCTTTTAGACCTGGTTAGTCCTGAATTAGCTGTTTAGCCTGGTTAACCTGGTTTATCCGTGGTTAGCCTGGTTTAGTCCTGGTTTAGATTTGGTTTAGTCCTGGTTCAGACCTGGATTAGACCTGGTTTAGACCTGGTCTAGTCCTGGGTTTTAGTCCTGGTTTAGACCTGTCTAGTCCTGGTCTAGTCCTGGTTTTAGACCTGCTTTAGTCCTGACACTGTTGAAACCATGAAGCTCGTCCCTCACTCATGTTCATGCTGCTTTTGGCTGAAGGACATTTCTCTTTCAGATCTGTGCTTTTGGTGGTCACATTTGTCTGAAGCGTGGCGTTTGAGGGGTGGTTCTGGCGCCAGGAGACGTGAACCTTCAGGAGATTGTGTCTCTGGCTGAAGGTCACGGAGAACTTCACTCTGACGTTAACTGTGTCATCTGTGGAGAAGGAGGGTTTTCTTCACCCCCGCTTCGTCCATGTTCTGGTTCTCCTGTCCTCTGTGTCCTTTCACCCCCGCTTCGTCCATGTTCTGGTTCTCCTGTCGTCTGTGTCCTTTCACCCCCGCTTTGTCCATGTTCTGGTTCTCCTGTCGTCTGTGTCCTTTCACCCCGTCCATGTTCTGGTTCTCCTGTCGTCTGTGTCCTTTCACCCCCGTGTTGTTCTGGTTCTCCTGTCCTCTGTGTCCTTTCACCCCGCTTCGTCCATGTTCTGGTTCTCCTGTCGTCTGTGTCCTTTCACCCCGGCGTTCTGTCCATGTTCTGTGTCTCCTGTCCTCTGTGTCCTTTCACCCCCGCTTCGTCCATGTTCTGGTTCTCCTGTTGTCTGTGTCCTTTCACCCCCGCTTCGTCCATTTCTGGTCTCCTGTCCTCTGTGTCTTTCACCCCCGCTTCGTCCATGTCTTGGTTTTCTGTGTCTGTGTCCTTCACCCCCGTTCGTCCATTTTGTTCTTGTTTTCTCCTTGTCCTCTGTTTCCTTTCACCCCCGCTTCGTCCATTTCTGGTTCTCCTTCTGTTCTGTGTCCTTTCACCCCCGCTCGTCCATGTTCTGGTTCTCCTGTCCTCTGTGTCCTTTCACCCCCGCTTCGTCATGTTCTGGTTCCCTGGGTCTGTGTCCTTTCACCCCCCGCTCGTCCATGTTCTGGTTCTCCTGTCCTCTGTGTCCTTTCACCCCCGCTTCGTCCATGTTCTGGTTCTCCTGTCGTCTGTGTCCTTTCACCCCCGCTTCGTCCATGTTCTGGTTCTCCTGTCGTCCATGTCCTCGGTCTGTTCGTGAGCTGAGTCTGATGAGAGAGCCAGTGTTCGGGGGGACGCGTGTGGTCGCTGCTGTTTGTAGACTTTGGGCTGATTTGAACTCAACCGGTCGACTCGTGGACACGTGACGACGAGCACGACTGTCTCTGTCCACCAGACGAGGGTAAAGTGGTGGAAAACTGGGCCAAGTTGCAGTCAGGTAAAGTGATCTCCTGCTACGAAATGATGTGTAAAATAAAAGTCTCCCATTATGATCTATCGAGTAAAAGCACAAGTCTCTCCAGCAGAACCTTCAGATGTCTGGACTTGTGTTCCACGGGTCAGAACTACGTTAACAGGAAACTCAGACACGTGTTCGCTTTGAAACGTGCTAACGTGCTGAAGTGCTAACGTGCTAACGTTCTGCTTGTCATTCCCAGCTGCACAAATGGGCCGTAAATGGGCTGAATACGAATGAACCAATCGTGTGAAAGTGCTCGCGCCTTTGAGCCTCGACAGTTGAGCATCTGCTGCTAAGAAAGAGGAGGGACCACCAGGGACCACCAGGGACCACCAGGGACCACCAGGAGCAGTTTAAGATAAAACTGTGACAAGCTTTCAATGCTACATAGATGAAGTGAATTTGAGTATTTGCATTTGTTCCCGTTTGGACTCCTCCTTCTTCTCAGAGCTCTGGAGGAGGACGTTCAGCTCCGTGTTTTGTGCTTTGGTTCACAACAGAGACGATAGAAGATCTGTGTGGAGAAAAGAGTGGACGGGCAGAAGGTTGAACACTCTGGAGAGGCCAAAACGCAGCGCAAGAATGAAAGCACAAATGTGAAAGAAACTAAACGGCACCGATTTCATTTCGACATGTGAAAAGTCTCATCTCGTGGACTCTTGCGGCTCGACTCGTCCTGGGGGTCTCGAGTCGATCCCATATGAATCTAATCTTCCCAATTTCTCGTCCTGGGGGTCCCGAGTCGATCCCATATGAGTCTAATCTTCCCAATTTCTCGTCCTGGGGGTCCCGAGTCGATCGAGTCCCCAATATCGATCCATATGAATCTAATCTTCCCAATTTCTCGTCCTGGGGGTCCCGAGTCGATCCCATATGAGTCTAATCTTCCCAATTTCTCGTCCTGGAGGTCCCGAGTCGATCCCATATGAGTCTAATCTTCCCAATTTCTCGTCCTGGGGGTCTCGAGTCGATCCCATATGAGTCTAATCTTCCTAACTTCTCATCCTGGGGGTCTCGAGTCGATCCCATATGAGTCTAATCTTCCTAACTTCTCATCCTGGGGGTCTCGAGTCGATCCCATATGAGTCTAATCTTCCCAACTTCTCGTCCTGGGGTCTCGAGTCGATCCCATATGAGTCTAATCTTCCCAACTTCTCTTGAACTGGGATTAAGACCCAAACCCTTTGACAAGGACTCTTCATTTCCCAATACTTCATGAAGACGAGGGATCTGGGATTGTGTCGGAGAACTTCCCATCTGCTCAAATTCACAACTGGAGCTTCACGTCTGATGTTGTACTTCAATGTTCTGCTCCGTTCTGGCAGGTTCTGGGTCTGGACTGTGGCGATGATGTTTTCCACATTCCCGTCCGCCGTTTGGTCAGAAGGAATTTGCCCGGCCAAATTGAAGTGACCGTTTATTTGTCTCTTCATCGTACTCTTCATCGTAGTCTTCATCGTTCTCTTCATCGAACTCTTCATTGTTCTCTTCATCGTGCTCTTCATCGTACTCTTCATTGGTCTTGAAGTGGACTTGGTTTGGTCCTGAAGGGGACTTGGTTTGGTCTTGAAGTGGACTTGGTTTGGTCCTGAAGTGGACTTGGATTGGTCTTGAAGTGGACTTGGTTTGGTCCTGAAGGGGACTTGGTTTGGTCTTGAAGTGGACTTGGTTTGGTCCTGAAGTGGACTTGGATTGGTCTTGAAGTGGACTTGGTTTTGGTCCTGAAGTGGACTTGGTTTGGTCTTGAAGTGGACTTGGTTTGGTCCTGAAGAGTGGACTTGGTTTGGTCTTGAAGTGGACTTGGTTTGGTCTGAAATGGACTTGGTTTGGCCCTGAAGTGGACTTGGCTTGGTCTTGAAGGGACTTGACTTGGTTTGGTCCTGAAGTGGACTTGGTTTGGTCTTGGTCTTGGTGGTCCTGAAGGGACTTGGCTTGGTCTTGAAGTGGACTTGGTTTGGTCTTGAAGTGGACTTGGTTTGGTCTGAAGTGGACTTGGTTGCTCTGAGTGGAATTGGTTGGTCTTGAGTGGACTTGGTTTGGTCTTGAAGGGGACTTGGTTTGGTCTTGAAGTGGACTGTGTTTGGTCTGAAGTGGACTTGGTTTGGTCTTGAAGTGGACTTGGTTTGGTCCTGAAGAGTGGACTTGGTTTGGTCTTGAAGTGGACTTGGTTTGGTCCTGAGTGGACTTGGTTTGGCCTGAAGTGGACTTGGCTTGGTCTTGAAAGGGGACTTGGTTTGGTCCTGAAGTGGACTTGGTTTGGTCCTGAAGGGGACTTGGCTTGGTCTTGAAGTGGACTTGGTTTGGTCTTTTTGAAGTGGACTTGGTTTGGTCTGAAGTGGACTTGGTTTGCTCCTTGAAGTGGACTTGGTTTGGTCCTGAAGTGGACTTGGTTTGGCCTGAAGGGACTTGGTTTGTCTTGAAGGGGGGGACTTGGCTTTGCTCTTGAAGTGGACTTGGTTTGGCCCTGAAGTGGATTTGGCTTGGTCTTGAAGGGGACTTGGTTTGGTCCTGAAGTGGACTTGGTTTGGTCCTGAAGGGGACTTGGCTTTGGTCTTGAAGTGGACTTGGTTTGCTCTTGAAGTGGACTTGGTTTGGTCCTGAAGTGGACTTGGTTTGGCTCCTTGAAGTGGACTTGGCTTTGGTCTTGAAGTGGGACTTGGTTTGGTCCTGAAGTGGACTTGGTTTGGTCCTGAAGGGGACTTGGCTTGGTCTTGAAGTGGACTTGGTTTGGTCTTGAAGTGGACTTGGTTTGAAGTGGAACTTGCTGGTCCTGAAGTGGACTTGGTTTCTTGAAGGGGACTTGGTTTGGTCTTGAAGGGACTGGAAGTGGACTTGGTTTGGTCTGAAGTGGACTTGTTTGGTCTGAACTTGTTTGCTCTTGAAGTGGACTTGTTTTGGTCCTGAAGTGGACTTGGTTTGGCCCTGAAGGGGACTTGGTTTGGTCTTGAAGGGGACTTGGCTTGCTCTTGAAGTGGAATTGGTTTGGTCCTGAAGTGGACTTGGCTTGGTCTTTATGTGGACTTGGTTTGGTCCTGAAGTGGACTTGGTTTGGTCTTTATGTGGACTTGGTTTGGTCCTGAAGGGGACTTGGCTTGGTCCTGAAGGGGACTTGGCTTGGTCTTGGACTTGGTTTGGTCCTGGTCTAGTTCAGGTTTAGACTCCTGTCACATTTTGGCTGTGCGGTCTGGAGATGTGGGCGTCCTTTCCCTTGGACTCATTCCACAGTTGATTCTTGTAAACGTCCTTCAACCTTTGACCTTTCCCAGGCCCAGTCACCTGCTCCAGAAACATGAGATCCATCACGTGTTCTGCTGGAAGAACTTTGACACAGCTTAAGCTCATTCACATCTGGATTTGTTGTAATTAGATTGAACGACTTCCAAAATGTTTCATTTTTTTCCTCATTTCCTTGCGGTAAATTGGTCTTTACTTCTTTTGGAAAATCATGAGGAACATGCTGTAGATCTTCTTTGGCAGCTTGAGCCACAAATTGGCCGCCACGTTTCATTTCCAAGATGGAGTGCCTTGAGAGTTTGGAGTGGACACGTGGAACTTGGAAGTTTGATCCAAAACACGTTATAACAAAGCAGAACATGAATAATTACTGGTTCACACGTAGTGAGTGACATAAGCT
This sequence comes from Chaenogobius annularis, assembly GCA_015082035.1. Taxonomy (NCBI): domain Eukaryota; kingdom Metazoa; phylum Chordata; class Actinopteri; order Gobiiformes; family Gobiidae; genus Chaenogobius; species Chaenogobius annularis. The sequence continues at coordinate 50,951 of BJKM01001139.1, forward strand.
TGTTTAATGCAAGTTTCCCAATATTTCACAATCCAAGTTGAAGTTGTTCTCCTGGGTTCACAAATACTCATGAAAAATGTGAGCGGTTGAGTTGATAAAAGGAATTTGTGTGCTCCAAAGCCAGGTCTTACTCCCAGGTCAGCAACAGCTCGTGTTCAGAACCCTGCTGCTCGTGTTCAGAACCCTGCTCGTGTTCAGAAACCTGCTCAAGAAACCTGCAGAACCTGCTCGTGTTCAGAAACCTGCTCGTGTTCAGAACCCTGCTCGTGTTCAGAAACCTGCTCGTGTTCAGAACCCTGCTCGTGTTCAGAAACCTGCTCGTGCTCAGAACCCTGCTCGTGTTCAGAAAACCTGCTCGTGTTCAGAACCTGCTCGTGTTCAGAACCTGCTCGTGTTCAGAACTGCTCGTGTTCAGAAACCTGCCTCGTGTTCAGAAACCTCGTGTTCAGAACCTGCTCGTGTTCAGAACCTGCAAACCTGCTCAGAAACCTGCTGTGTTCAGAAACTGCTCGTGTCAGAAACTGCTCGTGTTCAGAACCTGCTCTCTTCAGAACCTGCTCGTGTTCGTTTCGTGCTCAGAAACCTGCTCGTGTTCAGAACCCTGCTCGTGTTGAAACTCTCGTGGTCAGAACCTGCTCGTGTTTCAGAACCCTGCTCGTGTTCAGAACCTGCAGTCGTTTGTTCAGAAGAACCTGCTCGTGCTAGTTCAGAACCTAGCGTCTGTGTGTCCAGGTAACCTGACTGCGTCGTTCAGACCTGTCGCGTGGTCCCGAAACCTGCTCGTGTCAGAAACTGCCTCTGTGTATCAGTAATCGTCTGGCTCTAGTTCAGAGAAAAAGCTGCGTCGTCGGCGGTCAGGAAGTCCCTGCTCGTGTTGCAGAAAGCTGTGCTCGTGCTCAGAAACCTGTCGTGGTTCAGAACAGCAGCTGCTTCGTTGTTCAGAACCCTGCTCGTGCTCAGAAACCTGCTCGTGCTCAGACCGCTGCTCGAGTGTTCAGAACCTGCTCTGTGTTAGAACCCTGCTCGTGTTCAGAACCCTGCTCGTGCTAGAAACCTGCTCGTTGCTCAGAACCCTGCTCGTGTTCAGAACCCTGCTCGTGTTCAGAACCTGGTTCTGCTGCCGTGTTCAGTACTCCTGCTCGATCTGTCTTTCACTTCATTCTGAGAAGCTTCTCACCGAAAGCCGCGCGGGACGTTAAAAATACTTCACCGCGATTGGTCGAAGCGTCACAACAGCAGAAGCAGAAACATGTAAATAGTGTTAAGTCCATGAGTAAGTCCAGAGTAAAGTCCAGTGGTAAAGTCCAGAGTAAGTCAGAGTAAGTCAGTCCAGGGTAAGTCCAGGGTAAGTCCAGGTAAGTCCAAGAGTAAGTCCAGAGTCCAGTAGTCCAGGGTAAGTCCAGGGTAAGTCCAGGGTAAGTCCAGGTAAGTCCAGAGTAAGTCCAGGGTAAGTCCAGAGTAAGTCCAGAGTAAGTCCAGGTAGAGTCCAGAGTAGGGTAAGTCCAGAGTAAGTCCAGTAAGTCCAGGTAAGTAAGTCAGAGTAAGCCAGGGTAAGTCCAGGGTAAGTCAGGGTAGTCAGGGTAAGTCCAGGGTAAGTAAGTCCAGGGTAAGTAAGTAAGTCCAGGGTAAGTCCAGAGTAAGTCCAGAGTAAGTCCAGGGTAAGTCCAGAGTAAGTCCAGAGTAAGGTCCAGGGTAAGTCCAGGGTAAGTCCAGTCCAGGGTAAGTCCAGGTAAGTCCAGGGTAAGTTCCAGGTAAGTCAGAGTAAGTCAGGGTAAGTCCAGAGTAAGTTCCAGAGTTAAGTCCAGGGTAAGTCCAGGGTAAGTCCAGGGTTAAGTCCAGAGTAAGTCCAGAGTAAGTCCAGAAGTCCAGAAGTCCAGGGTAAGTCCAGGGTAATCCAGAGTAAGTCCAGAGTAAGTCCAGAAGTTAAGTCCAAGTAAGTCCAGGTAAGTCCAGGGTAAGTCCAGAGTAAGTCCAGGGTAAGTCCAGGGGTAAGTCCAGAGTAAGTCCAGAGTAAGTCCAGAGTAAGTCCAGGTAAGTCCAGAGTAAGGTCCAGGGTAAAGTCCAGAAGTAAGTCAGAGTACCAGAGTAAGTCCAGAGTAAGTCAGAGTAAGTCAGAGTCCAAGTAAGTCCAGGTAAGTCCAGAGTAAGTCCAGAGAAAGTCCAGGGTAAGTCCAGAGTAAGTCCAGAGTAAGTCCAGGTAAGTCCAGAGTAAGTCCAGTAGGTAAGTCCAGAGTAAGTCCAGGGTCTCGTCCAGGGTCTCGTCCAGGGTCTCCGTCCAGGGTCTCGTCCAGGTCTCGTCTCGTCCAGGGTCTCGTCCACATGAACAAAGTGCCATTGTGTGCTCCTCTGTGAAAACTAAAGACTCCATATTTGTCCTGAAACAGGCAGAAGGCCGCTGCACCGTAAGTTTGTTTCAGGTTTCACCCAAACCACAAGGCTGCTCTGTGATTGGTTCCCGCCTGTGGGCCCTACATGCCCTGTGATTGGCCCGTTTACCACTGGTGCGGACTGCAGACGAATCAGCGGGAGCCAAACGAGATGAATTCACATCATGAGCGTTCATCTTTCTGGAGAGGTTAGTGAAGGAACACTTTTCTAACATCTTCTAACTCTCATCAGGAACAGACCTGGAGTTGTTTTCGCTTCATTTACTTTCATCAATCGAGCCTCACAAATCACTCCGTTTGAATTTCCCCAGGATTCTTGCGTCAGAAAAAGCCAAACTTCTGCTGCAGTTTTAAAGTCTATAAACCATCACCACACGCAGAACCTCTAATGACAGAACCTCTGATGACAGAACCTCTGAACCTCTAATGACAGAACCTCTGACAGAACCTCTAATGACAGAACCTCTGATGACAGAACCTCTGAATGACAGAACCTCTAATGACAGAACCTAATGACAGAACCTCTAATGACAGAACCTCTAATGACAGAACCTCTGATGACAGAACCTCTAATGACAGAACCTCTGATGACAGAACCTCTAATGACAGAACCTCTATGACAGAACCTCTAATGACAGAACTGAAGAACCTCTAATGACAGAACCTCTAATGACAGAACCTAATGACAGAACCTAATGACAGAACCTCTAATGACAGAACCTCTAATGACAGAACCGCTAATGACAGAACCTCTAATGACAGAACCTCTAATGACAGAACCTCTAATGACAGAACCTCTAATGACAGAACCTCTAATGACAGAACCTCTAAACACCTCGACTTTATTTCATGTAAAAAATGTGAAATACTAATCCCAAGGTGACCAAAAGAACGTGTGCGCCACAGGCCCAATCTCAACCCCCACCCGTGTCTAGAATGTTCCATAGTATGGCATTAAATCTGTGATGACTTGATCACGCAGCAGGACCCCCAGCACTGATATTAGGGCCAAACTGGTTTCCATGGACCTCCAATTTAAAAATAGAAAGCTCAAAAGGACCAAAACGATTAAACACTCATTCTGTTTCTGTTGGAGTTAAATGTGTAAACCACAATGTGGAATGGACTGTGTCACCTGGAGGAGAACGTGGACGTGGTCACGAATAACACTTTCATAACTACGAGATGTTTCCCAGAGAGCAGCGTTCAAGTCTCCCTGAAGCAGACGCCGATTGGACCCGAGCCAAGGCCGTCAAAATGGCAGTAAGTTCTTGAAAGGCGTGACTTGGCCTCATGAAACCCCTCCAGACATGTTTGATGAACGTGCCCTCTGCCGGTCCCGTTGGTTCACACTCGGCCCGGGTCGTGGGTCATTGTCTGGAGCAGTGAGACCAGATTATGGTATTTGGACTGGAACAGAAACTTTCCTGAAAATAAGAGTTTCAAGTGAAGTTCTTCTGTTACGATTTACAAAAGTGTAAAAAAACAACCCTCTTTTGTCTTTTCCTTGGACAAGATCTTCCACTTCATTGTTAAGAATGTGTGGAAAACAGCAGCTCCAAAAAGAAGAAAATAACTTTGTGACACATTTTCAAAATGGAGACATTTGTTTTAGCAAATCATTCATTCATTCATTCATTCATTCATTCCTTTTCTCCCGCTT
>BJKM01001139.1:60000-91829 GCA_015082035.1 Chaenogobius annularis
GCCTTGTATATTTTGCCTATTAAGTATGCCTCTGTATATTGCCTCTGTATCATTTGCCCTGTTATATTGCCCTTGTATCCTCTGGTATATTTCATAGTGCCAATGTATATTTGCCTGTTGTATATTTGCATTGTAATATTTGCCTCTGTATATGGCCTCTGTATATTGGCCTCTGTTAATTTCCTCTGTATATTTAACTTCTTTACTGTGTTTTTGATTGTATGTTCACAGTTCATTTTCTTTAATATTCAATAATGCCATCACAATATAAGTGGAGTGTGGATTTTGTTTAAGATCATTTAAAACTAGGTCCACAAACATTCGTAGATGTATTTAAGATCCTGCTTCAGGCTGGTGTCCTCGAGGGACAAACGCCTCGGTGCAAACATCAGTTCTGGTTTTAGGCCCAGTTTAGAGTAAACGTTGGAGGCTCGTCTTATGTAAGAAGAGAAATGAGCCTGGGCCTGTAATAATGACCTAAGGTTTATGCACTAGACCAGAGAACGCCATCACTTCTGCTGAAACAGTTGGATTTGAGATGTTCGTCTGTGAAAGCTCTTCTTCTGCTCACAGCGTGTCACGAGTGCTTCTCCGTTTGGATCTAAACATCTCTTTCACTCTTTAACCTGACCTGAACGATCACACGTTTACAACTCTCTTCTGCCAGTGAAATAATGCATTCCTCTGGTGCAGTTTGAAGGTCAGAAGATAAGGTTTTGGCTTCAGTTCCATCTCGTTTCCTGGACCAGCGCAGCATGGGACAATTAGCCCTTGAAAAGCGCTCTTATTGATTTAACGTCGGCACAAACAGCTCATCAGATTAGGCCCACTCTCACGCAAAATCCTCTGCTCATCTTCCCCTGAACATTCCAGCGTTCTCCTGACTCGCCCAGAATCCAAGGCGGTCTGCGGAGGATAGAGGGCCCCTTGTGTACGGAGCCGGGGCCCGTACCCTTGGCCTACTTCCACTCCTCACGCAGTGTTCTTAACTCCACTGAAACGGAGAGAAACGATGAACAGGAAGCAGAGATTAAAGATCACAACTCCCTCTGGGGTCTTTTTCACTCACTGTCGATTTGAGTCAACATTTTAGGAGTAATCCAAGACAAATACTCGCATTACTGCCGTTGGATACATTTGAGTACATTTTGAAACGTGATTGAGTAAAATTCTATCTCATTCTAATTTGTTGCATTTCGTGTTGGCTGGACCCTTGGCCTGGTCTCTCCTGCAAAAGGCCTTTTGAATCTCAATAGGCCTTTTCTTCAATAGGCCTCACCACAGGCCCTTTCCACCATAGGCCCTTTTCACCATTCCTTTTCTCACCATAATAGGCCATTCACCATAGGCCTATTCACCACAGGCCCTTTCCACCATAGGCCCTTTTCACCATAGGCCCTTTTCTCAATAGGCCCTTTTCACCATAGGCCCTTTCGACCCCTTTTCACCATAGGCCCTTTGTTCCTATCACAGACCATTTCACAAGGCCCTTTCACCATAGACCTTTTCACCATAGGCCTTTTCTCAATAGGCCCTATTCACCGCAGGCCCTATTTCACCACAGGCCCTTTCCACCATAGGCCTTTTCACCATAGGCCCTTTTCACCATAGGCCCTTTCCACCTTAGGCCCTGTTCACCATAGGCCACCATACGTGCTTTATAGATCTATATACGTGTGTGTATTTGTTGTGTGTTGTATTCTTTGTGTGAGTGTGCGTGTGTGTATTCTGCTTGTGCAGTTGTGTGCGTGTGTGTAGTTGTGTGTGTATTCTGCGCGTGTAGTTGTGTGTGCACTCTGCGTGTGCAGTTGTGTGCGATGATAGCTGATAGATATGATAGTAGTGATATATATAGAGATAGTAGACGTATCGGATGGTGATGTGTAGTATATGATAGAGAGATAGATATGGATGTATCAGATATATAGAGATAGGATGTAGATGTGATATAGATATGATAGATTATATAGAGTGTAAGAGCATCTTCGTGATGTCTCTGCAGCTCTATTCCCTTAATTAGGACGAACAACATTAATAATTAGAGTATATATGATATGTATGAAGTCGAGGGATAGATGTTATATGGCTCAACAGATAATCTACTCGACAAAGGTAGATAGTGAAGATGGTTGTATGTAACATCAGGCCGGGGGAAATCAGGCTTACCAACACTTAGTCACCTGTTTAAGTCTGCTTTAGACTGTTTTTGATTCTGGTTATCCCGGTAGATCTGGTTGCGTAACTAGTCTAGTCCCAGTCCTAGTGTAGCATTATTTTCCTACAACATATTACATGATATTTGACAATATATTACATGATTTGATTATTATTATATTGTATATATAGATGATATTTAGATATATACATAGTATCTAAGATATATATGTATATGATATTAGATATACTTTGACATATTATTACATGAACTATTTTGAACAATATCTTACATGTATGTAATGCACATTTTTACCTTGATATTTTGACGCTGCCTTTTAGGGGTTGGACTGTTTGGCTCGCTCATCAGAAGTACGAGTGGTCCAGGTTTGGAGGGAGGTCGACTAATGTGATCTGATGCCGTCCTTCTGTTCGCGCCCGTCTGGATTAATGCGCTCGACTGCCGTTCAGCCAGCCTACCTACGGCACGATAGATTAGACACTGGTCTGCTTTTAGATCCAAAGATCCTAAGCTTCACCAGATGAAAACTGCCAATGAGCCTGAGACATGGAGGCTCGTTTAAATCGTGGTTTCCTTGACTACAATTACATCTGCAGTGCTTTCATGAAACAATAATGAGGTTTAAAGCTACTGAAGTCCACTTTGCACGCTCGGTTACATCTACATTGGTTCCTTTTTTCACTCAGGTCGCTATGACAAATGCGTTCTGTGGTTTGAGGTTTAGAGCGATCGCAAATGCAACAAAAGCGTCATGATGAAAAGGAGAGCTCAGGGTTCGGACGTCACATGGTCAGAATCTGGGGTTTGGATTCAGGATTATCGGTTTATCACGTTTGTGCCTCTGCTTTACTTTTGAACCTGAACTTGGCTCATTATAGATGTTTTACTCTGCGGCCAAAAACATTTTGTGTCATTAACACTTTTGGCTTTTGATCTCGAGCTGGGTTTTCATAAATGGTTTAGTGACCGAAGCTCAGGTTTGGACTGGAGCCTGGTGGAATCATGGACATGGAAGACATTTGCAGAGAGAGGTCCTTGTTATTTGTTTGTTATCAGACTTTGGGAGCAAATAAAACGTGATATAAAACTTTATTTGGGGGACGAAAATGTGATGGTCTTTGTGTGTAAACCTCAGCACACACACACACACACACACACAAAGCCCTCAGTCCTGAACATCTCTGTAGGACACGGCTCTCGAGCAGTTTTATGTCCTGAACAACAGGGGCCGTAACTCAGATCCCGTCTCCCTGGATTTAGTCGTAAAGGAGAGTTGTACAGCCACAAGTCGGACGTAAATCCTCCAGAACAAACCCTGAGGATCGAGGCTGCAAGAATGAGGCAGAAGCTCTCACAGGGCGCGTGGAAAGAGAAAGAATGAGAAGCCCTGATGTCCCCGAAACACACTAAATGACGTCCCCTTCATGTTGTTCACTACACACCACCAAGAGCCCTGGGGGCTTGAGGGTCTTTCAGTATCTTTGTTGTTTGCCTAAGTACTGCGCTTTTCTGTGACTGACATGTCTACTGTAGTCCCTCTCCGTCGCTTGTACTTCAGGCTTATCTCTCTGTAGCCCCCTCCAGTGCTGTAGCACTTCAGTTGCTGGTAGCCCCTCTCCAGGTTGGGCCCTCCAGTGCTGTAGCCCACTCCTCCAGTGGTGCACTCCCAGTGTGAGGCCCTCCTCCAGTGCTTCTCAGTTCAGTTTCCCCTCCTCCAGTGGCATCTCCCAGTTGAAGCCCTCCTCGCATATGGCCCTCCAGTGGAGCCGCTCATCATTTAGCCCTCCTCAGTGTGTAGCCCACTCCTCCAGTGTGCTCTCCAGTGCGAGCGCCCTCCTCGTGCTCCTCAGGTGCTGTAGCCCGCTCCATGCCTAGCCCTCCTCCAGCTGTAGGTCTAGGCCTACAGTCGCTCAGTATTGAACCCCTGCCAGTGTTATGCCTCCTCCAGTATTGTAGCCACTCCTCCAGTGCTGTAGCCCCTCCTTCCAGTGTTTTGGCCTGCCAGGTGCCACTCGCTCCAGTGTTGTAGCCCTCGTGTGTTTGCCTCCTCCAAGTGCTGTAGCCCCTCCTCCAGTGCTTGTAGCCCCTCTATGCCAGTGCTGTAGCCCTCCTCCAGTGGCTCGTTGCCCCTCCTCCAGTGCTTTGTAGCCACTCCTCCAGTGTTCTCGTTGGCCACTCCTCCAGTTGTAAGCCACTCCCCAGTGTTGTTAGCCACCTCCTCACAGTTCCAGTGGTTTGTAGGCCCTCCTCCAGTATTGTAACACTCCTCCAGTGTTGTAGCCCCTCCTCCAGTATTGTAGCCACTCCTCCCAGTGTTTGTAGCCCGCCTCTCTCCAGTTCCAGTGTTGTAGCCCCTCCTTTCCAGTGTTTGTAGCCACTCCTCCAGTGTTGTAAGCCCCTCCTCTCCGTTCCAGTGCTGAGACCCTCCTCCAGTGCTGTAGCCCCTCCTCCAGTGCTGTAGCCCTATCCAGTGCTGTAGCCCTCCTCCAGTGCTGTAGCCCCTCCTCCAGTGTTGTAGCCCTTCCTCCAGTGTTGTAGCCACCTCCAGTATTGTAGGCCATCCTCAGTGTGTAGCCCCTCTCCAGTTCCAGTGTTTGTAGCCCCTCCTCCAGTATTAGCCACTCCTCCAGTGTTGTAGCCCCTCCTCCATGTTGCTAGCCACTCCTCCAGTGTTGTAGCCCCTCATCCAGTGCTGTAGCCCCTCCCCAGTGCTGTAGCCCCTCATCCAGTGCTGTAGCCCCTCCTTCCAGTGCTGTAGCCCCTCCTTCAGTGTTGTAGCCCTTCCTCCAGTGTTGTAGCCACTCCTCCAGTATTGGTAGCCACTCCTCCAGTGTTGTAGCCCCTCTCCAGTTCCAGTGTTTAGCCCCCTCGCAGTATTGTAGCCACTCCTCCAGTGTTGTAGCCCCTCCTCCAATTTGTAGCCACTCCTCCATGTTTGTAGCCCCTCCTCCAGTTCCAGTGTTGTAGCCCTCCTCCCGTGTTGTAAGCCACTCCTCCAGTTCCAGTGTTGTAGCCCCTCCTCCAGTGTTGTAGCCCCTCCTCCAGTGTTGTAGCCCCTCCTCCAGTGCTGTAGCCCCTCCTCCAGCCTCTCCTCCGGTACCCCTTCCTCAGGTTCCCTCCTCCAGTGTTGTAGCCCTTCCTCGCAGTGTATGCCTTAGTTACCCATCCGTTGTAGCCACTCCTCCAGTGTTGTAGGCCCTCCTCCAGTGTTGTAGCCCCTCCTCCAGTGGTTGTAGCCACTCCTCCAGCTGTACTCTCAGTGTGACCCATCTCCAGTGTAGCCACCGTGTTTGTAGCCCTCTCCAGCAATCCTCTCTCAGTGTGTGCTTAACAGTTCCCTTAATGTCTCCTCCAGTGAGCCTCTAGTATGTAGCCACCCTCCATGTTCCCTTAGTGTTTGAGCCCTTCCGTATTGTAGCCCTCCTCCGGTTTGCCTAGTAGTTCTCCAGTTCCCAGTTTTGCCCCTCCTGTGTGCCCCTCCAGTGTTGTAGCCCTTCTTCTAGGTGACCTCTCAGTTGTCCTCCAGTGTTGTAGCCCCTCCATGACCCCCCAGTTGTCCACCTGTTTAGCCCCTCCTCCACGTGCTGCGTCTAGTCTTCTCAGTCTGGACCTCTAGTGACCACTCCTGCCAGTGTGCCCTCTCAGTTCAGGCCCTCTCCATTTACCATCCGTGTTACCTCAGTTAGTTTGTAGCCCTCATTCGTGTACCCCTCTCGCAGTGTTGCCTCCAGTTAGCCTTCTCATGGTACCCTCCTCCAGTGTTGGCCCCTTCCCTTGTTTAGCCCCTCCGTTTGGTGCCCCTCCAGTGTTTGCCCACTCAGTGTTGAGCCCTTCTCCAGTGCGCGCCCCTCCTCATGCTCCCCTAGGCTGGCCACCTCCATTGTAGCCACTTCTCAGTGCTGTAGCCCCTCCTCCAGTGTTGTAGCCCCTCTTCCTGTTGCTCCAGTGCTTAGCTCTTCTCAGTCGCCTCCTCCAGTGCTGTAAGCCTACTCCCTCCTCAGTTTTGTAGCCCTTCCATGTTACCCTCCCAGTGCTGTGCTTCAGTGAGCCACCTCCGTGTTGCCCCCTGTTCCAGTTGTTGTAGCCCTCCTCCAGTATTTGTAAGCCATCCTCCAGTGTTGTAGCCCCTCCTCCAGTTCCAGTGTTGTAGCCCCTCCTCCAGTTTTGAGCCACATCCTCCAGTGTTGGTAGCCCCTTCCTCAGTTTCCAGTGTTGTAGCCCCTCTACTCCAGTGTTATAGCCCCTCCTCCATGTTTAGCCCCTCCTCCAGTGTTGTAGCCCCTCCTCCAGTGCTGTAGCCACCTCTCCAGTGGCTGTAGCCCTGTCCTCCAGTTTGATAGCCCCTCCCTCCAGTTGTTGTAGCCCTTCCTCTAGTGTGTAGCCCTCCTCCAGTTATTGTAGCCACTCCTCCAGTGTTGTGTACTTCCACTTTAACCAACTCCTCCAGTGTTGTAGCTACTCCTCCAGTATTGTAGCACTCCTCCAATGTTGTAGCTCACTCCTCCAGTGTTGTAGCCACTCCTCCAGTGTTGTAGCTACTTCCTCCAGTATGTAGCCACTCCTCCAAATTTTAGCCACTCCTCCAATAGTGTTGTAGCCACTCCTCCAGTGTTGTAGCCACTCCTCCAGTGTTGTAGCTACTCCTCCAGTATTGTAGCACTCCTTCCAGTGTTGTAGCCACCTCCAGTGTTGTAGCCCCTCCTCCAGTGTTGTAGCCAACTCCTCCAGTGTTGTAGCCACTCCTCCAGTGTTGTAGCTACTCCTCCAGTATTTGTAGCCACTCCTCTAGTGTTGTAGCCACCCCTCCAGTGTTGTAGCCCCTCCTCCAGTGTTGTAGCCACTCCTCCAGTGTTGTGGCCCTCCTCCAGTTTTGTAGCCACTCCTCCAGTGTTGTAGCCCTCCTCCGTGTTGTAGCCCCTCCTCCAGTGTTGTAGCCCCTCCTCCAGTGTTGTAGCCCCTCTCCAGTGCTGTAGCTACTTCCTCCAGTATTGTAGCCACTCCTCTAGTGTTGTAGCCACCCCTCCAGTGTTGTAGCCCCTCTCTCCAGTGTTGTAGCCACTCCTCCAGTGTTGTACCACTCCTCCAGTGTTGTAGCTCCTCCTCCAGTATTGTAGCCACTCCTCTAGTGTTGTTAGCCACCCTCCAGTGTTGTAGCCCCTCCTCCAGTGTTGTAGCCCCTCCTCCAGTGTTGTAGCCCTTCCTCTAGTGTTGTAGCCACTCCTCCAGTGTTGTAGCCCCTCCTCCAGTGTTGTAGCCCCTCCTCCAGTGTTTGTAGCCCCTCGCTTCCAGTGTGTTTAGCCCCTCCTCAGTGTTGTAGGCCCCTCCTCCAGTGCTGTAGCTACTCCTCCAGTATTGTAGCCACTCCTCTAGTGTTGTAGCCACCCCTCCAGTGTTGTAGCCCATCCAGTGTTGTAGCCACTCCTCCAGTGTTGTAGCCCCTCGTCCAGTTTGGGGGTCACTGCTCCGAGTGCTCCAATGACCACGGGCACCACTTTGGCCTTCACCTTCTCACACACACTCGTTTTGTTTTCATGTCTTGGTTATAAGAACTCCTTATTTGTAAAAACCTTTAAAAGTCCTGTTTCTCTCACAAGTCAAAGGATTCTTTCCTTTTGTAATCCAGACCTTGAGTCTCAGGTCAGTTCTGTTTGGTCCAAAACCTTGGTCAGAAGCCGACCAGTTTAAGATCTGAACCTCTTGTTTTAGTTGTATGTTGTGATCAGCTCCTTTCCATGTCGTAAGCACAGATTTGACCCAGGGATTCTTCACTTCCTCCTCATGACCCAAGCGTCTGTCATGTGCCAGTAAAGGCGCTGCACAGGGACCCCCGGCACAACATTACTCTCAGGATGTTTCCATTGAGCTTCATGTTCTGGGTCACACCAACAACGCTCTGATTGGAGCTGAAATAAAGTCATTTTCAGACAAGGCAAGCCCCGCCTCCTTTTCTTCTGAGAATTGTAGCGTTTTGAATTGAAGGTTTTCTGCCTTGATCTAGAGATGATTGTGTTCCACTCATCAAACGGCCGGTTGGAGATGGAAACCTGGAAGAGCCTGGAACAGGGAGAGAAATGTGGGAAAGACATTCATTTTTATAGTTTCAATCCTGTGACTTGGACTGAGAAATGGGAGGAGTTTTAGATTTTGAAGGTCTTTCTTTCTAGAAGAGAAAAGGGGGGTACATTTTTCTTTATTGAGAACCACACCTAAATATTTTAGGGTCTTTCTAAAGGTCAAAGGGGGTCGCCAGTAAGAAAAATGTTTAGTTTGTATCCAGAAATCTCTGTCTTGGATTGAACATAATCTGTGCTTTAGGCTCCGTCCCATAAACCGTAACTCATGGATTGTGTCTGGTTGTTTATTATACTGTGCCAGTGGTTCCAACAGGGGGCGCACGCACAGCCCTTTAAATAAATAGGTCGAGCTCACAGAATCCAGACCTTCTCAGAGTCCAGACTTCTTATCACACTTCACACTGTATTTGGCTCATTCTGTGTGATGATGGTCTCATGTTGTCCACTTTCAGAAATGACACAGGTCTATAAGAGGCACAGTCAAGTCGAGCAATGCGGCTCACTCACTGTCCCCGCCCCCTGCACGCTCGAACCCGGGGCCTGATAATCTGCTTAAAACCTCTGGACTGTCTCGACTCTGCAGTCCCCCCAGCCATAACCAACAAGAAGAGGAGGGGGAGAGGAGGAAGAGGAGGGGATGAGGGGAGGAGGGAGAGAAGGGAGAGAGGAAGAGGAGGAAGGGAGGAGGGAGGGAAGAAGAGGAGGGAGAGAGGGGGAGAGGAGGAAGAGGAGGGGAGGAGGGGAGGAGGGAGAGAAGGGAGAGAGGAAGGAGGAAGGGAGGAGGGAGAGAGGAGGAGGAAGAGGAGAGGAGGAGAGGAGGAGGGCGGAGAGGGAGAGAGGAAAGGCGAGGAGGAAGAGAAGGGTAGGAGGGAGAGAGGGGGAGAGGAGGGGATGAGGGGAGGAGGGAGAGAAGGGAGAGGGAAGAGGAGGAAGAGAGGAGAGGGAGAGAAGAAGAGGAGAAGGGAGAGGAGGAGAGGAGGAAGAGGAGGGGATGAGGGGAGGAGGGAGAGAAGGGAGAGAGGAAGAGGAGGAAGGAGAGGAGGAGGGAAGAAGAGGAGGGAGAGAGGGGCAGAGGAGGAAAGACGAGGGGATGAGGGGAGGAGGGAGAGAAGGGAGAGAGAAGAGGAGGAGGGGAGGGAGGGAAGAGGGGGAGAGAGGGGGAGAGGAGGAAGAGGAGGGATGAGGGGAGCGGGAGAAAAGGAGAGGAGGAAGAGGAGGGATGAGGATAGGGGAGGAGGAGAGGAGGGAGGAGGGAGAGGAAGAGGGTGAGGGGAGGAGGGAGAGGAGGGAGGAGGAGGAGGGGGGGGGAGGAGGAGGGAGAGAAGGAGAGGAGGAGAGGAGGGAATGAGGGGAGGAGGGAGAGGAGGGGGAGGAGGAGAGAAGGGAGGAGGGAGAGAAGGAGAGGAGGAAGAGGAGGGGAGGGAGAGGGGGGGGAGAGAGGAAGAGAAGGGAGCGAGGAAGAGGGAGAAGGGAGGAGGGAGAGAAGAAGAGGAGGGAGAGGGAGAAGAGGGAGGGGAGAAGGAGGAGGACGCAGATGGGGGAGAAGTGGAACTGGTGGATTTGGGGGAAACTGGGGGCGGGACTCAAAGAGATTTACATGAAAGACGTCTCACTGTCCGGATTTGGCAGCTGGTTGCCATGGCAGCAGATGACCATGTTTGGAGTGTCAGCCACAGTTTGAATCAGAATCAGAAAAGGTTTATTTCCGTTAACAAAATTGACAGGCGGGAACGCGCCCTGGTGACGGTGGCACTGACCTCTGACCTTTACACTTTGAACCTTTCACCCTCACATCACGACTGTCACTTCCGACCCTTGGAACAGGAAACTATGAGCAGTTTGAGAGCGAGTATTCACGAGTACTTTTCACTCGCAATGTTCACGTCTGAAAAGTACTACTTCAAACAACGCTGATGACACACACACACACGATGAACACACACAGATGACACTGATGACACACACACACACACACATCACACGACACACTGATGACACACACATCGACGACACACACACACACACACACATACTGATGACACACACACACACACACACACGATGACACACACACACATCACACACACACACACACACACACACACATCACTGATTGACACACACACACACACAACTGATACACAACACACACACACACACACTGATGACACACACACACACACACTGACGACACACCTGACCACACACCACACACACTCAACACACACACTGCACATGAACACAACACATCGACACACACAACATGATGACACACACACACCACACTGATGACACACACACACACACACACTGATGAACACACACACACATGATGACATACACACCACAACACAATGTACACACACTGACACACACACACACACACACACACAAACACACACACACACCATACATACACACACCACCGCACAACCACACACACACAACACAAACATACAACACACAGCACACAAACACACACACACACACACAACACACACACACACACACACACACACACACACTGATGACACACACACCACACACCTGATGACAACACATACACTCACGATGACACACACACCACACACACTGATGACACACACACACACTGATGCACACACACACACTGATGACACCACATTCACACGCTGATGAACCACACACACCACCACTGATCGCAACACACACACGCTGATGACACACACACCTACACACACACACATTACGTGATAGACACGACACACACACACACGCTGATGACACACACACACGCTGATGACACACCAGCACCACACTACGATACCGACACACACAACCTGATGACACACACACACCTGACATGACACACCAACACACACACAATGATCCACAACAACGTGATACACCACACACACACACACACGCTGATGACACACATCACCACACACGCTGATGACACACACACACACACGCTGATGACAACACACGACACACACGCTGATGACACACACACACGATACACACCGCACACAATCACTGATCACCACACCAGTGAAACACACACACACACCCTGATGACACGCACCCCACACACACAGCCTGATGACACACCACACACGCTATCGACACACACACCACACACACACACACCTGATGAACACAACACACACACACGTGATGACCCAGGCACCGCTGATGACACACACACACCTGATGACACACACACACACACACTACTACGCAGATGACACACACTTCACACACGCTGATGACACACACACACCTGATGACACACGCTAACAACACACACTGTGACACACACACACGTGAAACACACAACTCACACACACACTGATGACAGCACACACACACCATGACAGACACACCCTACACACACACCTATCTGATGACACACACACACACACACACCACATCACTGATGACACACACACCTGTACACACCACTGATGATACACACACACACACACACGCTGGTGACGTATGCATTTTTATGTCGTTCAAAAGTCATAAGTACAATACTACACAATAATACTGTAAACTGTGTTCATCTTCTCGGAACACGTTCCGCTCCTTCAGGAATGCGGTAGAACAGACTTTGCTGTTCTGTTGAACGAGAACGTGAACATCGGCAAGCCAAAGCTAAAGGGACGAACCGGGACGACTGGGACCAAAGAGGGACCAAACCTGGGACAAAGAGGGACAAACGGGACCAAAGAGGGACCAAACTGGCAACCAAAGAGGACCAAACTGGGACGAAACCGGGACGGGAACTGGGACCAACCGGGACCAAACGGGACGAAAAGAGACCAACCCCAGACCAAACTGAGGGACAAAGTTCCAAAGAGCAAACTGAACAGCATGTCGCAGCCGACCCCCCGATGTCAGCCGATTATCCCTCCCAGTGGTAAGAACGCCGTCCCAGTCCAGCAGATGTTCCACCATGTAACAGTAAATGACCAGGCTTATGGTCGAGCTGTCCTAAGAGGGACCCGGCCGAGCTCCTGAACCTCCAATCACAACCGCGACCAGCGCAGAGAGGGAGGAGCTTCTAACAACGCCATAAAAGACAAATACTTTTCACGCATGGCAGATAATGGATTTACTTTCCTACCAAATTCAGAGATCATTGTTTGTCAGTGACAGGGGCCCCCAGGGCAGGGGGCTCCGCAACTGGGCGGGGCTCCGCACAGGGGCAGGGCCCGCCAGGGTCCGCGAGGGTCCCAGGGCAAGGGGCTCCGCACAGGGCAGGGGCTCCGCGCAGGGGTCCGCAAGGCGGGCTCCCACAGGGCAGGGGCTCCGCAACAGGGCAGGGGCTCGCCGGGCAGCCGCCAGGGGGGCTCCAGAGGGCTCCGCCGCAGGGGCTCCGCCACATGGGCAGGGCTCGCACAGGGCGGGCTCGACGGGGCTTCCGCCAGGGCCCGCATCAGGGCGGGCTCCGCACAGGGGCTCCGACAGCGGGGTCCCACGGGGCTCCGCAGGGGCTCCGCACAGGGCATGGGCTCAGGTACATTGTTGAGCGAGAGATCAGAGAATATCCCAGAAATGGGGGACAGAGCGAGGGGCCGTTCAGACTCGTTTGTGGGAGACGGTGCGAGGGGCCGTTCAGACGGTCTGTTTGTTGTTATTGGCACCAGAAATGTTACACAGTGCACCTTTAAAGATACACGACAGTCATATTCAGCCCAACGTGAGGGTTGTAACAACGTTACTGCTGAAAGCAGTAAATCCTGGAAAGAATAACTGTTTGTGGGCCTGACCTCAATTCATTCTTCACCACCCTAACCCTAACCCTAACCCGGGGGGTATCAATTCTGTCACACCCTACCTACCCAACCGGGGCCTAACCTCAATTCATCTGTCACCACCCTAACCCTAACCGGGGGGCCTAACCTCAATTCATTCTGTCACCACCCTAACCTAACCGGGGGCCTAACCTCAATTCATTCTGTCACCACCTAAACCTAACCGGGGGGCCTAACCTCAATTCATTCTGTCACCACCCTAACCCAAAACGGTGGGCCTACCTCAATTCATTCTGTCACCACCTAACCCTAACCCGCGGGGCCTAACCTCAATTCATTCTGTCACCACCCTAACCCTAACCCGGGGGGCCTAACCTCAATTCATTCTGTCACCACCTAACTAACCACGGGGGCTAACCTCAATTCATTCTGTCACCACCCTAACCCTAACCCGGGGGGCCCTAACCTCAATTCATTCTGTCACCACCCTAACCCTAACCCGGGGGGCCTAACCTCAATTCTTCTGTCCACCACCCTAACCCTAACCGGTTTGTTCTGAGGTTCTGAGTAAAGTCCGTTTGGTCAGCACAAACACAAACTTTGGCAGGATTCACAACAGCCACGATCAGATCCACTTTGCACTGCGACTTCTCCTGCGCTCGCCTCGTTAAACAGAATAACTGATGAAGGAGATGGATTCACTATGTCATTAAAGCGAGGTCGTTAACGTCATGATGAACAGATCAGCTGCTAATTGTTCAATAGATAAGACGGCAATCTCCACGGCGAGCAGAGAAATCACTGCTAATACTACTTAAGCCCAGCACGAGTTTGAATGCTAACGAGTTTGAATGCTAAACGAGTTTGAATGCTAACGAGTTTGAATGCTAACGATGTGCAGAGTTGGAATGCTAACGAGTTGAATGCTAACGGAGTAGCAGGACAGTGTCGGAACACAACTATACTTTTGAGTCGTCGTAGTACGGCTCGTTTTGGAGGTGGCTCTGTTCACTTCAGTCCAAATCGACGTCCTGAACCTGAACCAGAACCTTTTGTGAGGGCTAACGCCAATGCTAACCCATGTGACGTTCGGGGGGGCAAACATGGCCCCCTGAATAATCCCCTGATAATAAGAAGAAACCGGGGAATAACAACAGCTCAATCTAATAATCTTCACATGAAAACAATCAGCACAATAAATTATAATAAAGCCTAGAGGGTTCTGTGGGTTCTGTTTACGCTGCAGCGGCGGCCATCTTGTGACTGGAGAAGCACGCGAATGCTAATATAAAATCATGTAAAAACAGGGCGATTGCAGTGTTTAAAGTAAGTAATATATGATGTGATATAATGGTATATTTGTGTCCAAATATTGCACAGAACTGGACCTGTGTGTGTCCATCACTGAATCATGGACATTCACCTAAAAACACTGCACTGCTTTGTCTGATGCAGAAGTGTGTGTCACAAACGCTATAGTTCTTGTTTATTTCACAAACATTCACACTTTCACGTTAGTTTGGGAGAACGTGAGCATTAGATAATGTGCAAAGTACAAAATGATGATTAAAAGGAGCTGGACGTCGGTTACTTCAGGTTACCATGGCGACGTCTTTACTTTCAACTGAATTGGTTTTTTGTTTTATACTTTCCATTTGAATAACAGTTAGCATTAGCTGTGAGGAACGCACATTTGTCATCTCATTTGGAGCTGAATAATGGCACCGTTTTCTCGAGTTATTGTGAAAAACAAGAGACTGAAGTGTTTCGTGTGGACGGGCCCCGTAATGACTCCGAAAGAACCCAAAGAGAGGAACGCAAATTCCTTTCCTTTTCGGTCAATGTGAAATCGTCCCTGAACAAGTCTAAACTGACCATAGACTTCTGACCCTTCTTAACCTTAACCCTCCAGCTCGGTTTCAACTGTCGAGATTCATGACTGTCCAACTCAGTCCATGGTTTTGCTTTGGGTCAGTTCAGACTTGACCTGGACCTAGTTTAGTCTTGAGTACTATTTTAGATACTAGACACGATCAGCACGCTTAGACCCGTTTAGTCTTAGAATAGTTAGTCTTTGATCTTTTTTGGATCCGAGTGGACATTAGGAACCAGAGAAAGCCAGATGGTTCTGACATTGAACAAACAACAGTGGTGTTAATATTAAGGGGGACTTTATTATGGCCCTAACTCTTATGATGAATGGGTTCGGGACGTCTGGACAGTCCCACTGGGAGGGGTGGCTCGGGGCTATTTTTAGGAGGTCTAGAGCTGCCTCCGACATGGTTCTCCACTGGGTTCTTTAATATTCAGTCCCTGAAATGTGATGGGCCCCTCCCTTTAATAATCCATTCATTAGAGCTGTTGGGCTGTCCACGGCGTCGCCGTGGAAACATAAGCGTGAGAGACAAGTATGTGAGAGATACAGTATAAACGCTACAATAACGTCACACAATCGGATCGTATTCCTTTGTTACGAAAGCAATGGCTTTGACACTGAAATAAGATCATGTGAATGAAAGTGATCCTTCGTCAAATACTTTCATGTCTTACTTTCTTTTTAATTAGGAAAGTGAAATCCAACACCTAATCGCTCTTACCCTAACCCAAACCTAACCAACCAGGCTGTCCCATGGGGTCTGCGCTCTCTTGGGGTCGCGCGCTCCTTCTGCGGTTGCCTCCTGGGGTCTGCCTCCCTTGGGGTCTGCGCTCCGTGGTCCGCTCTCCCGGGGCGCTCCATAGGGTCTGCTTCCCGTGGGTCCAGCTCCCGTGGGTCCTGCTCTCTCGTGGTAGCTCTCCGTGGGTCGCTCTTCCGCTGGTCGCGCTCCCTTGGGGTTGCGCTCCTTGGGGTCTGCGCTCCCGTGGTCAGCTCTCCCGTGGGTCGCTCTCGTGGTCGCTCTCCGTGGGTCTCTCCGTGGTCCGTCTCCCGTGGGTCCGTCTCCCGGGTGCTCTCCTGGTTAGCTCTCGTGGGTGCTCGTACTCCGTGGGTCGCGCTCATGGGGTCTGCTCTCCGTGGGTCATGCTTCCGTGGTCGCTCTCCCGTGGTCAGCTCTCCGTGGGTCGCTTCTCGCCGTGGTCTGCTTCGTTGGTCCTCCCGCTGGGCCGCTCTCCGGTGGGTCCAGTCTCACCGTGGGTCGGCGTCCCTTGGGTTCTGGCTCCGTGGGTCGCTCTCGCCGTTGGGTCAGCTCTCCGTGGAGTCCGTCCGTGTTTTTCCCTCCCGTGGGTCCAGCTCTCCGTGGTCGCTCTCCGCTGGGTCCGCTCTCCCGTGGTCGCTGCGTGGTCTGCTCTCCGTGGGTCTTCTCCCTCCGTGGGTCCCTTCCGTGGGCTCGCTCTCCCGGGGTCGGCTCCCGTGGGTCCGCGCTCCCGGGCGCTCCGGTCCGCTGCTGCCTTGGGGTTGCGTCCGTGGGAGTTTTGTTCATGTTTCAGGAGTAATTAAGTGTAAAGTACAATCTGCACACTTTCTGTAAGCTGACAGCAGCTTCTGTCCTTCCCTCGTGTCCTTCCTCGTGTCTTCCTCGTGTCCTTCCTCGTGTCTTCTCGTGTCATTCTCGTGTCCTTTCGTGTCCTTCCTCGTGTCCTTCCTCGTGTCTTCCCTCGTGCTTCTCGTGTCCTGAGGAGGTCGAGGTGTTCCTCAGCACTGATAAGAACTGGCTAAGCGTTGCAGCAAAGGGGACATTCCCATCACGTTCCATTGTCCAGCTCCAGCTGCAGGGTCCGTATTGAAGTCTGCCTTGTTCCTTTTGGGTTTGGATTTTCACTCAGGGATTTTCTGTGGGACAAAAGACAGAGTAAATACATCCCTGAACTCTATTAGAAAGTAGTTTTCCACAATCCAAGTGCTTCAGCAGTGGCTTTGGGCTTCTGTGTGCGGCAGGCCTTTCAGAGCGACGGACTGGGTTTCGGTAGCTCCTTTAAGTCCCCATGTCATTTACCCACAACTGCCTTGTGTCCCATTGAGGGTCCGTGTGGAGTGTGGTGTGTAACGGGAACATGGAGAGAGAGGAGAGACGATGTACGGGACAGGAGAGATGAGAGATGAGGTATGGGACAGAAAGAGGAGAGACGAGGTACGGGACAGGAGAGGAGGAGAGACGAGTACGGACAGGAGAGAGGAGAGACAAGGTACAGGACAGAGAGACGAGGTACGGGACAAGAGAGGAGGTACGGGACAAGAGAGACGGAGGACAGAGAGAGAGACGAGGGGGACAAGAGAGACGGGTACGGGAAGGAGAGAGGAGAGACTAGTGTAGACTGGTGTAGACCTAGTGTAGACCTGGTTTAGACCTGGTTTAGACCTAGTAGACTAGTGTAGACCTGTGGTGTAGACCTAGTGTAGACCTGGTTTAGACCTAGTGTAGACCTGGTTTAGACATGGTTTAGACCTAGTGTAACCTAGTGTAGACCTGGTGTAGACCTGGTGTAGACCTGGTGTAAGACGTGTTGTAGACTGGTGTAGACCTGGTTAGACTAGTGAGACCTGGTTTAGACCTAGTGTAGACCTGGTTTAGACATGTTGTACCTGTTAGACCTGTGTGACCTAGTGTAGACTGTTTGACTGGTTAACTGGTGTGACCTAGTGTAACCTGTTAGACCTAGTGTAGATGGTTTAGACCTGTGTAGACCTGGTGTAGAGCCTGAGTGTAGACTTAGTGTAGACCTGGTTATAGACCTGGTGTAAGACCTAGTTTAGACTGATGTAGATGGTTTTAGACCTGGTGTAGACCTGTTTAGACCTAGTGTAGACCTGTGTGTAGCTGGTGTAAGACCTGGTGTAGACATGGTTCAGACTAGTGTAGACCTGGTTTAAACCTGTTGTAGACTTGGTGTAGACCTAGAAGTAGACTGGTTTAGACTGGTGTAGACCTGGTGTAGACCTAGTGTAGACCTGGTTTAGACCTGGTGTAGACCTAGTGTAGACCTAGTGTAGACTCTAGTGTAGACCTAGTGTCAGACCTAGTGTAGACCTGGTTTAGACTGGTGTAGACTCTGGTTTAGACCTGTTCAAAGTGTTTTGCCAAGGGCACATTTGTGGCACTGCTGGCTCCAGGTTTATGGTTTATGGTTGTGTTTTATGCCACGCATCTACACGTGTGAAGCGCGTGTAAATCACGGCGTTCAACATAAAAGCGTGTGCGTTGTAAATACAGCGTGTGCGTTGTAAATACAGCGTGGTTGCTTAAATACAGCTGTGTGCGTTGTAAATAAGCGTGTGCGTTGTAAATAAAGCGTGTGCGTGTACAGTAAAGCGTGTGCGTTGTAAATAAAGGGTGTGCGTTGTAAATACAGCGTGTGCGTTGTAAATACAGCGTGTGCGTTGTAAACACAGCGTGTGCGTTGTAAATAAAGCGTGTGCGTTGTAATAAAGCGTGTGGCTTGTAATGAAAGGTGTGCGTTGTAAATACAGCGTGTGCGTTGTAAATACAGCGTGTGCGTTGTAAATAAAGCGTGCGTTGTAAATAAAGCGTGTGGCGTTTAATACAGCGTGTGCGTTGTAAATACAGCGTGTGCGTTGCAATATCAAGCGTGTGCGGTTGTAAATACACGCGTGTGCGTTGGTAAATTAAGCGTGTGCGTTGTAAATACAGCGTGTGGCGTTGTAAATAAAGCGTGTGCGTTGTAAATAAAGCGTGTGCGTTGCAAATACAGCGTGTGCGTTGTAAATACAGCGTGTGCTTGTAAATACAGCGTGTGCGTTGCAAATACACGTGTGCGTGTAATACAGCGTGTGCGTTGTAAATAAGCGTGTCGTTGTAATTACAGCGGTTGCGTGTCAATAAGCGTGTGCGTTGTAATAAAGCGTGTGCTTGCAAATGACAGCGTGTGCGTTGTAAATACAGCGTGTGCGTTGTAATACGCGTGTGCGTTTAAATCACAGGACTCTCGTTTGGGCACAGAGTTGGGAGCAGATTTGAGCTTTGAATTGGACCCGAGCCGGATCGTGTCCTCGTGTGTTCCTCTGCGAGCTGTTTTATCTGCTGTAATTAGTAGTTCTTTCACCGCGCACGTATCGCGGAGTGAGTCGCCTGAACAAAAGACGCTCTCGCGCTGCACTGGCTCCATTACACAACCCAAAAAAGGTAAAACAATTATCGAGCGAGAAGAGAGATGAGCGGTGATAAGTAATGAGTTCTGTAAAGTGAGCAGGAAATGGCCCTGAACGGGACAAACAAACATCCAGAGATGTTTACAAGTCAAACCAAAGAGTGAGGACCACAAACAGGATTTATGCATCTTCATGTTCGCCTTTTCTCCACACGCACGCTTTACATATCGATGTTTACCCCAAAGAAATATGAATCCTCCAGCTCAGGTCCTGACTAAGCCTGAAGATCTGAAGACGGTTTCGTGAGAGCTTCAGCAGTTTCCACGACGATGCCTTAAAGCTGCGGTAACGGACCTTCTTTTGGGTGAATGAGTAAAAAAAAGACTTTCTTGTAATTGAAGTGCTGTGAATGGGTCATTGTGATAAAGGGGAATCCCGACCCAAACCTCGAACAGCGGCGGTGGTTGCGTTGGCGGCGTTGGTGGTGGCAGCGTTGGCGTTGGCGTTGGCGTTGGCGGTGGCAGTGTTGGCGTTGGCGGTGGCAGCGTTGGCGTTGGCGGTAGCAGCAGCAGCACGGCGGCGATCAACAGGGGTCAGTGCTTTGTGTGCTCTTGTACTGACACACCACCAGAACGTGACACTTTTCTGCCTCACGTTTTTCATTACTGGAAGAACGTGACATAATAGACAATGGAGGCGGAGCTGTGTCATCTGTATCCATGGCAACTGTTTCCACCAGAGCCTGGGACACTCTGGATGAAGGCGCAGGTTCTTCCTCGTTTGGGTCTCGCCATGTTTACAAGTCGTGCACTCTAAAGAACAGAAGACGTGCAGAACACGAATGAATGTTCTTTTCGATGGCCATAAACATGACCAGATGTTCGGGTTAGAAGACCCCAGGGGTCAGGGGTCTTTTCCCCAGGGGTCAGGGGTCTTTTCCCCAGGGGTCAGGGGTCTTCACTTGTCTGTGCGTAACCGGGTTATGGCTAATATTCCGTTTGCTAAACCGAAACTGAGAGATGGTTGAAGGTGTCTCATAACGAACTAATAATAATTCCACACTTGAGGTGGCTCCAGAAAGCAGGGAAGATGCCCCCCTTATTGACCGACATGTTGGTTAAAGCGCCCCCATCAGGACTCCAGAGGAATCATCTCTAAACTATAAATCTATTACAGATCGTAACATAACGTTTATAATGTGTCATCAGTGATGAAGAATGGGAACGTGTAGACCAGGGCTATTCCACATAAGGCCCAGAGGGCCAGGTTTTTCTGAGGGCCAAGGCCTCGGGGGGCCGGAGCTGGACTACACGCCACGACTGAAACTACTGTCCTTTGGGTTGCACCAAATGTATCACACTGTTGGGATAAATGCGTTAATAAACGCGTTAATAAATGCGTTAATAACAATAAAAGAACATCGCCCATCCAGAACTGAACCAGAATTAAACTGGGACCAGACTACAATGTAGTACTAATGCTGTAAGTACCGACCAGGTCTGAACCAGGTCCAACCCTGAATCAAAACAAGTCTAAAGCCCAGTTAAACAGGGACTAAACCAGACCAAACCTGGTCTAAACTAATCCTAACCCAGAAATAAACCGGATGAAATCACTTGGATGGCCTGATTTGGCCCCTGGGCCTAATGTTGAATAGCCCTGATGCATCTCAATGGAGGAGCACGTCAGGGGGAGGGCGGGCTGTTGGAGAGGCTGTGGTTGTCGAGGGGCTCATGGCTGTCATGTGCTTTGGGAACGTCCTGCTCATAAATGTGAGATGGAGATGATTGATGGAACTCTGTGGAATGTACTTCTGACTGCAGAAGGAAGAAGATGGATGTCGAGAACGAGTGTCGAGGCCCAAAACACACGGATCTGACGCGGCGGGACTGACCCATGGTCTATGTTCTGCTTTCTTCTTTTCCTTTTCTGCGTTTGTCTTTCGCTCTCAGGTCTCGTTTTGTTTTGATTAAACGTTTTTTTTTAAAAAGACAAATTACCGTCAAGTTTTGTGGCTTTTTGTGGTGAAAACGTGTTTGTTCTGAAGCGAAAGACTCGGCCATTTTGAACCCTCACGGGCGAAATGGAGAGAACAATCATCAAGAGAATGGAGAAGCTTCAGCAGACAAAGGTCCTGATGTTTGAGGATGGTCCAGGGGACTGATGACCCCCGTTTAATCAGATGCCCTGGAGTGAAGGGGGCGGGGCTGACACAGGTGGCCTCACAGGTGACCACACAGGTGACCTCACAGGTGACCTCGCAGGTGACCACACAGGTGACCTCACAGGTGACCTCACAGGTGACCTCACAGTGACCACACAGGTGACCACAGTGACCTCACAGGTGACCTCACAGGCCTCACAGTGACCACACAGGTGACCTCACAGGTGGCCTCACAGGTGACCTCACAGGTGACCTCACAGGTGACCACACAGGTGACCTCACAGGTGGCCACAGGGACCTCACAGGTGGCCTCACAGGTGACCACACAGGTGACCTCACAGGTGGCCTCACAGGTGACCTCACAGGTGACCTCACAGGTGACCTCACAGGTGACCACAGGTGACCTCACAGGTGATCTCACAGGTGACCTCACAGGTGGCCTCACAGGTGACCACACAGGTGACCTCACAGGTGACCTCACAGCTGACCTCACAGGTGACCTCACAGGTGACAGGTGACCTCACAGGTGACCTCACAGGTGGCCTCACAGGTGGCCTCACAGGTGACCTCACAGCTGACCTCACAGGTGACCTCACAGGTGGCCTCACAGGTGACCTCACAGTGACCTCACAGGTGACCACAGTGACCTCACAGGTGACAGGTGACCTCACAGGTGACCTCACAGCTGACCTCACAGGTGACCTCACAGGTGACCTCACAGGTGGCCTCACAGGTGGCATCACAGGTGACCTCACAGGTGACAGGTGACCTCACAGGTGACCTCACAGCTGACCTCACAGGTGACCTCACAGGTGGCCTCACAGGTGGCCTCACAGGTGACCTCACAGGTGGCCTCACAGGTGCCTCACAGGTGACCTCACAGCTGGCCTCACAGGTGGCCTCACAGGTGACCTCACAGGTGACAGGTGACCTCACAGGTGACCTCACAGCTGACCTCACAGGTGACCTCACAGGTGGCCTCACAGGTGGCCTCACAGGTGGCCTCACAGGTGACCTCACAGCTGGCCTCACAGGTGGCCTCACAGGTGACCTCACAGCTGGCCTCACAGGTGACCTCACAGGTGACAGGTGACCTCACAGGTGACCTCACAGCTGACCTCACAGGTGACCTCACAGGTGGCCTCACAGGTGGCCTCTCACAGGTGACCTCACAGGTGACCTCACAGCGCTGCTCGGCGTGCAGAGGAGCACTCGGATGTGGAAAAGGGTCAGCGACACTTCTTTAGGACGGACTACGTTTCCTTTTGTCAGTGATAATTCTGTTTTGAAATAATGAAACAATGAATAATATTTTAGACCAGTGTTTCCCAAACAGAGGTGCAGGGGCTTCGCCAGGGGCGACCCTCCAAAAATTGTATTGGAGGGTTGTGGACACCATAGGCCCCGCCCTGCTCTTTCACCCGCGCTTGTTCTGTGCTTTGTTTTGTAAAATGTGCTATACAAATAAATTGTAGAAAAAGATTCAGTTGTAGTCATCTGGACTCTGTTTTAGAAAAAACAAAACGTTTCAACTCTCATCCAAGAGTCATTCTCAATCAGAGAAACAAGTCCGAGAACTCTTGTTTTTATCCTACTCAGTGAGAGCCCTGCCCACAGGGCGGGACCTCCTGCTAATGGCCCATTGAAACTGGGAAGTTGGATTGGATTATGTTTGGAGATAAAACTATACATTTAATATTTGGGACAAATAAACACATTTGAATGCAGGTGCAGTCTGGAACCTTCAGGGCGCACACTTGTCTACAGATGTTCTTTGTTTGCCTGGAATGTTCCACAGTGTGTCATTAAACTCAAAGTGTGACGCAGAAACATTACTACGTGTTATTCCAGTGCCGTTTAGATTGAAAACAACTCACTTCCAGCATGTTGACAGACTGTGCTTACAGATGCAGTGTTTAGTGGCACATTTACTTGTATTTGTTGTGACAGCCCCTTGATTTGAGGATCTCTCAGAGTTTGCTTATTTATATTTAGAATTTCCTAAAATGTTAGCTCTAAATGCTCGGTAACAAATGGGGGCTCTTCTGTCTCCAGGGGCTGTTCAGTTTGAGGCAGAGCAAAGCGCTGCACAGCGGGACTCTAATGCTGCTTTTGTCTGCGCGCGCTCAGGGAAAACTCATTTGTGTTGTGCTAAATGGAAGAGGAGGGGCTTTCAGTTCAGAGGGGGCTGTACATGCAAATCAAGCAATCATTACAAAACAAACATTCATCCGCATCAGCAGCACCTGAATCCATGTTGTAACAAAGGCTGTGTTCATGTGTTCACATTTTATCTACCTTCACCACCCAATGTTTACCACGATCCCTGTTGCATCGGCGTGAGCTGCGTTCACTCCCGGTTTGAGTCCTGTCCATTTGGTTTGGTCCTGGTTCAAATAAATGTGTGTATAATATTATATATATATATATATATATATATATATATATATATATATATATATATATATATATATATACACACACACACACAAACATACATATATATAAATATTATATTCTCACCCTTTGCGGGTGGTGCGCTTTCCCTGTGACTTTTTAAAAAGTCATTCTTGCTTTGTTCAGCACATGGAAAACATGCGTAATGTCCGGATCACAATTATTCATGATTAAGTTGATGATGAATTGCTGAACTCGATGAACATTTTCTCGGTCGGTTCTTTTAACGCTGGCGCTGGAATCGCACGCTTTGACCCATGAGTCTCCTGGTTGGTTGGGTCCACAGCCGCTCCACATCAAACAGTGAGTGCAGACAGGTAATGTGTGCTCCAAAACCACTCCGAGGCACCAGGGAGCGCCGCCTTTCATGTCCTTTCATGTCAGATGCATTGTGGGTCATTCTCTTTATGAGGCCAGGCACGATCACACGCCAACATGAAAGCATCATTACAGAGCGTGGACTTAACCCCTCACAAAAGGCTCATCCGCAAACGTGAACGTGAGTGAGAGGTGAGACGTGTGAGATGAGTGAACGAGTGAAACGAGTGAGAGGCAGTGAACGAGAGTGAAGGCGTGTGAAACGTGAGAAGAGTGAGACGAGTGAAGGTGAGTGTGTGACGTGAACGAGTGTGATGAGTGAGGGTGAGTGACGAGTGAGAGGTGTGAGTGACGAGTGAGAGGTACAGTTGAACGAGTGAGAGGTGTGAGTGAGAACGAGTGAGAGGCGTGTGAGTGAACGAGTGAGCGGTGCAGTGTAACGAGTGAGAGGCGTGCAGTGAACGATGAGAGGCTGTGGTGAGTGAACGAGTGAGAGGCGTGAAGGAACGAGTGAGAGGCATGTGAACGAGTGAGAGCGTGTGACCTAGTGAACTGAGTGAGTGAGAACGTTGTGAGTGAACGAGTGACGAGGTGAGTGAGACGAGTGACGTGTGAGTGAAGTGAGTGAGAAGAGCGTGTGATGTGAAATGAGGTGTGATGAGAGAGGTGTGTGAGTGAAACGAGTGAGAGGCGTGTGAGTGAACGAGTGAGAGTGAAGAGGCGTGTGAGTGATGAACGAGTGACGTGTGTGATGGAACGAGTGATGAGGCTGTGAGTGAACGAGTGAGAGGTGTGTGATGAACGAGTTGAGGGGAACGTGGCAGTGATGAGTGAACGAGTGAGGGTGCAGTGAACGAGTGAGGCGTTGTGTGAGTGAACGATGAGTGTGCAGAGAGTGAACAGATGAGAGGGTGAGTGAATGATGAGAGGTTGTGTGAGTGAACGAGTGAGAGGTTGCGAGAACGAGTGAGAGGTGTGTTTGACGTGACGAGTGAGACGTGCAAGTAACGAGTTGAGAGGTGTGTGACGAGTGGGGCGTGTGATTGCGAGACGAATGAGAGGTGCAGTGAACGAGTGAGAGGTGTGAGTGAACGAGTGAGGTGTGGAACGTGAACGAGTGAGAGGCGTGTGAGTGAACGAGTGAGAGGTGCAACGTGAACGAGTGAGGGCGTGGAGTGAGTGAACGAGTGAGAGGTGCAGTGAACGAGTGAGAGGTGTGTGAGTGAAACGAGTGAGGGTGCAGTGAACGAGTGAGAGCGTGTGATGAACGAGAGAGGTGTGTGAGTGAACGAGTGAGAGGCGTTTGACGGTGAACGAGTGAAGGTGCAGTGAACGAGTGAGAGACGTGTGAGTGGAACGATGTGAGAGGCGTGTGAGTGAACGAATGAGAGGTGCAGTGAACGAGTGAGAGGTGTGTGAGTGAACGAATGAGAGGTGCAGTGAACGAGTGAGAGGTGAGGAACGACGTGAACGAGTGGGGGCGTGTGCAGTGAACAAGTGAGAGGCGTGTGCAGTGAATGAGTGAGGGGCGTGTAAGATTAAAAACGGTTTAATCTTGCACAAGTGGACCATGTGCTCTTCCTCTGTTACACTTCACCATCTGTATTAATCCAGGAAGTCCACAGAGATAAGACATGTGCCTCAGAGCGCCCCCTGATGGACCCACTCAGCCTGATGGACGGATCCCAATCATGACTGAAAGGCAAGGAGAAAAAAGGACAAAGAGCTGTGAACGGGCCAATCCAGTGGCTCTGAATGGAGGGCGGATAAGAGTTCGCCGTTAGCCGTAGCTGTGAGCCGTTAGCTGTGAGCCGTTAGCCGTTATCCTCCAGGGCAGCGTGTGAGGCATCACGTGAGGAGCTGCTCTATGTGATCGTGGAGTGAGAACGAGCTGGTCTAATGTGATCTGTTCTAACATGATCCGAGGGTTTTGTAAAGAGAAAGTGTGACACGTCAGAGGTAAAAGCAGCTGAAGCAGATCATTCTTATTCCCTTTATTTACAGGATTAACTCTTCACAAACGCAAGAAGAAGCATTAACGTGAGGTCTTAAGAAACAATTTCATAACAGAAATGTTCATTCATGCTTTTATGACGGCCTGGCCAGTTTTCACAGAGAAAATCACCTCAAAATGTGGAAAACTCCAACCAGAACAACTGCAGACAAAAGGGTGAATTCAAGTATGGAATATTAAAACCGAGCCGCGTCCCGCTCGCTTCCCGTGCAGCCACACAAAGACTGAACCAGGAGAAACTCGAGAGGATTACACCACCGCCTGAGGCCAGGGATGTACTGCGCGCTCCAGGAATGTTTTACATCATCAGCAGACCCTAATCACAGGAGGAAATGAAGGAAAGAGAGAGCATCAACAGTCGCGGAGGTCAATCTGCGAACAGAAGGACCGACGTGAGGATCAAAGGGTCGCATGGATCAAGACCAAGGGAAGTCCAAAACCAGTCCATGCAAATAGATTACAAGTATTATTATTGTGAAGAATCAGTGAAATGTATAATTAAGTTAGAATTCTTTAATATATTGCTTTATTTTGTGACCGGCTTTATGAAATCAAACTTTCTGAACGATAAAGTGAAGTTTATGTGACAAAAGAGCTTTTAGATAATATTAATAAGGTTGATTTTGCATATGTCCCCTTTAAGAGTGTTAAAGTCGATGGTACAAAGGCAATCAGGTGCAGCCTCAAATAATCAAATAAATAATGAAGTAGAACTGAAATAAATAAATAAAACTAAGTAGTAAAGGAGGCGGAGTTAAAAACACCAGTGCTGGCTGGATTGACTGACTCTGACCGCGTTTTTCATCTGAATTTTTCCTTTCAACAGATATAATTCAACAGTCCATTTCTCATCATTCTTAAACTCAAGGATTGTCTGAAAAGGATGAAACGTACAGCCGAAACACGGGGCTCATGGGAACGTAAAGGAAGCTTTTACTAACCACTCTGCCACTGGACCGGGCCATGTTAAATTTAAAGACATCAACATAACAACATGAAACTGGTTTTCTGTGTTCATTTTCTTCACATAAATCTTCCTCTGCCCCAAATGCTTTTCCTGACGCAGTGGACCATTAAAACTGACCGAGCTGATCACGGACTCATTCACATTCAGTTAACATCAGACCGAACTCTGACTCAAACCAAAAACTACACAAAATGGAGTTAGGTTTGAGCGTGTTGATTGTGGCCAAGTCGCGAGCAGCTCCACACCTGGTCCTCGTGAACTCTGAACCCTGCTGCCGACATCACAGCCAAAACTGGAGGAACAGGAAGTGCCAAATGACAACTGGCAAGCGTAGACGGGGAAAAAGAGGGCTTTAAAATGGACTGTGAGAGAAACATAAATCAAATCACTCCCAAAACGAACCTTTTATGGTGAGAAAGCACACGCACCAACAGACCAACATGAGCAGCCCCGAGGGCCAGTGTGAGAACTGCAGGGCGCTCTGTTCAACCAGTGGTCAACTGTGGTACATCATGTTTTACGTCATGTTATACGTCATGTTATGCGTCATGTTATACTTCATGTTATACGTCATGTGTATACGTCATGTTATATGTTATACGTCATGTTTTACGTCATGTTATACGTCATGTTTACTACGTCGTCATGTTATACGTCATGTTACGTAATACGTCATGTTATACGTCTTGTTATACGTTATACGTTATACATGTTATACGTCATTTTACGTCATGTTTAGCGTCATATATATGTTATACGTCATGTTTTACGTCATGTTACGTCATGTTATACGTCATGTTATACGTCATGTTATACTTCATGTTTTACGTCATGTTATACGTCATGTTATTACGTCATGTTATACGTCATGTTATAAGTCATGTTATACGTCATGTTATTCATGTTTTACGTCATGTTATACGTTTCATGTTTTACTTCATTTATCAGTCATTCATGTTTGACGTTTAACGTCATGTTATACGTCATGTTATACGTCATCTTATACTTCATGTTTACGTCATGTTATAAGTCATGTTTTACGTCATGTTATACGTCATGTTTTACGTCATGTTTATGTTATGCATCATGTATGCGTCATGTTATACGTCATGTTATATGTTGTCATGTTATAGGTCATGTTATAGGTCATGTTATTTGTCATGTTATACGTCATGTTTTACATCATGTTTACGTCATGTTAACGTCGTGTATACGTCATGTTATGCGTCATGTTATGCGTTGTTATGCGTCATGTTATACGTCATGTTATACGTCATGTTCATGACGTCATGTTATACGTCATGTTTTACGTCATGTTAATGCGTCATGTTATGCGTATGTTATAGGTCATGTTATAGGTCATGTCATGTTATAGGTTCATGTTATTTGTCATTTATGCGTCATGTTAGTACGTCATGTTAGTGTCATGTTATACGTCATGTAATATGTCATGTATGCTCATGTTTACGTTATGTATGCGTCATGTTATGCGTCATGTTATACGTCATGTTATACGTCATTATATACGTCATGTTATACATTCATGTTTTTACGTTATGTTATATATCATGTTTTATTACGTCATGTTATACGTCATGTTATACATCATGTTTTACGTCATTTATATATATGTTATAAGTCATGTTATACGTCATGTTATACATCATGTTATACGTATTTACATACATCATATACGTCATGTTATCTGTTTTACGGAAATTTGACTTGCCAATGAAATGTCAAAACCTTAAAACCATAAAGCTAGAGGTACAGGAACCACCGATTGCAAACCAGTGAATCAGGGCAGAACCTTTTGCTAGCTAACCGCTCTCTAAGCCCAAAGCTAACGCGGACAAGCAGCCGCTCATTTATTCACAGCTAAAGTCAGCGGAG
The DNA here is from genome assembly GCA_015082035.1 of Chaenogobius annularis. NCBI lineage: Eukaryota > Metazoa > Chordata > Actinopteri > Gobiiformes > Gobiidae > Chaenogobius > Chaenogobius annularis. Next base: position 88,849 of record BJKM01001139.1, read on the forward strand.
ACAGGAGCATGCAGAGGGTGTTACATGGGAGGACGGTGCGTTTGGCTACATGCTAAAGCGCCCGGGGGGAAAGCGCGGCAGCTCTCCACGCTCCCCTCAGGCACACGCCACCAGCCCGGACAAAAGGTTGATCCGCACACATGGTCCGATGTAAACCTGTCGTACACCGCAGGCTGGACCCGGGCACGTCCGTAGACAATCTGTCTTTGCTTAGCTCTCGATTATCGAATACACGTTTGAGTCACGGATTTTCAAAGACTCCAAACTCATTATGATTCAATGGAATGATTTTGTTGTTTTGATCTTGGCAGGTTTAGATGCCAAGATCAAGTGGTGAAGCAGTGATGGCCGATACCAAAGATCGGTTAGCGGTATCGAAAAGTATTGATACTCTCCTTGTTGTGCCTTCAGGCCACAAGGACTAGAAGGTGAAGGGCCCACCTCAGCAGAAGCTTCGTCCCATCATCTCCATTCTCAACAAACTAGGTCATGACCCAACATCTACCGATACGTCCTTAAATATTACGCATTTGTTAATGTTATTGTATTGTACATTAAGGTGTGAATCTGACTCTTTGGAAACATTTTCCTCTGGGACAAAAAAGCATTTGTCTCTAGAACCCACCCATGTCTAATGTCTCCTCTGTTCTTAGATCTCTGTGCCCCCGAGATGGAAAAGGAAACAGAGATGGATGTGAGCTTTGCATCAGTTTGAGCCCAGCTATCAGGAGTTATTGCTGTGGGAAAAATAAGTAAAACAAAGCTTCTGCCTGTAACAGGACAGTCCGGCCTGATGTGCACTGACAGGCTGTTGGACGTATCTGCACATATGCTCCACAGCAGGCCCGCCTCTCTCCCGGTCTATCTCTGTCTGAGCCTGGTTTCTGATCTACCGAGTCATAGATATATATGTGTATATATATATATATATATATATATATATATAACACAATGAAAAGTCACAGAAACTGCACAAACAATAGCTGCAGGTTTGCTTGTCTTCATTATGCCATCGTTTGCGGCCCGATGCCACAGGTTCCATGGTGCAGTGGAGTGTGCGCTGCTGCACCTGTCGTCCCCTCAGGGAGGCGCTGTCCGGGGCCAGCTGGCAGAGCCGGCTGGGACAGGGGGGAGGACAGATTGGACAAACGGTGGGACGTCAGGACGACCAGAAGACACTGCTGAAGGTGCTAAATCAGGCAAAGTACAATAGGTTTCATCGTGGACCTTAAAGAACGCCCCCTGTAGGTTTGGAGAGGGCGCGATGAGGACAGAGGGCGGTGGAAATGTACTGTGGAAACACCCTCTGATTGACTCTTTAGTGTGTTTCACAGTAGAAACACAAGTGCTTCAGGAAATGAACGTACAATGTCAAAGAAAAGACATATGCCCCTAGAGGTTGTTTTTCCAGTGTTTCATTTACGTTGGTTAGGTTAGGTTAACCCTAACCCAACCCTAACCCTAACCCTAACCCTAACCCCCCCTCTTCATTCTCCTGTGCCCTGATACACGCCCACTGCCCTGTACTTATACTTCTTTCTCTATATTCGTTCTTAATCTGTGATAGACGTGGGATTCCGCAGCGTTAGGTCGCTGAAAACAGTGCCCGCAATTTCAAGTTAGAGGATGTTTTCTTTTATTAAATCGTTTATATTAATTTAGCAATTTAAAATGTCCAAAATATACAATAACGACGGGTCAATAGTACAAACCCACGCTAGAACTACAAATGAATTTAAGGTCAAGGTGGTCCTGCTTTTTCCAGCACGACCACAAGATGTTCGACGGAACTGTTGATCAGATGGTTTAGGTCAGAGGATTAGCCAACCAGACGGGTTTTAAGGGCCGCGCACAAAAAGGCTCGGAGTGCTTCCAGATCGAACCCAGAACCTTCTTGCTGTGAGGTGTCTCGGGCTGCGTTCACTCTTGATTCTTTGGTCCGAAGTTAAGTTTAGTTCTGACGTGGACTCAGTTTGATCCTGTTCTCGTCATCATTAAACCTTAAATATGGAGACTTTCCCGATGATCAAATATTCACGTGTTCATGTAAATCATGTCTTCATTAGTCATTGCTGCGCTCACACTTCTTCTGCTCTTGTATTTAGTCCTGGTCTAGTCCAGAACGTTGTCCAAGTTTGCCGTGTTGGCTGATGACTCTATCAGGTATTGCATCATTGTCTTGCAGTTATTGACACAGATAATCACCACTTCATCTGCTGCTCTCTCCATCTCCTGGGCCTAGTTAGAAGGCGTTAGGCAGCTGCCCCGTGTCCTGCCCCGGGCGAGAGTGTCAGGCAGAGTGAATGTCTGTCCCTCTGCCGCTCTCTGCACTGCACACATAAATACTCTCGCATAACGGTGTGTATAACATGTCACCGTAAGTACAAGTTACTTTGCAGTGAGCCAAACTTTCCTCGAGCGTGACCTTTACGTCGCCCGCACTTTTGACACTTCAGTCTAAATCTGGAGGAAAACATGAGGCTTCTTGTAATATCTGGATGGGGTTTCATTCGTGCAGATTGCAGCCCGATCCACGGCGGTAACCGCGGTAACCGCGGTATACCATACAGTCAGACAAAAGGCAAATGCGGGGAAACAGTCCAAGACGATCTTACATTCTGTGTTCCTGGCAGACTGAAAATTGGGATTTGAGTGCGGGTTTTGTTTGGACATATTCAGCATTTAGAGTTAGAAGAAGCCGTGGGATGTGTCCAACAGACTTCACTTTTGCTTTCACTTATTGAATACAAAGGGGAAAAGCACCTTCGCGTTTTTAATGATGAAGAGCAGAGGTTCGATGAGTAAACGAGGCGATATATTCAACTATATTCAACCTGAACTTCACCCAAACGCAGGGCACGCCATGTTGGATTTACTCTATAATCATTCTCACATTATTGATCAGAACCAGGACAAAACTGGAACGCAGCAGAAGAAGCTCTGGACACGGCTCCGCCCTCATTAACCGAGATCCTCTGTCC